>JAPSGF010000028.1:7432842-7443230 GCA_035772895.1 Perdix hodgsoniae | reverse complement strand
GAGGAGAGGAGAGGAGAGGAGAGGAGAGAAAAACAACTTTTGCAGCAATGTATGCAGTGTTTATGCAGTGTTGTTGGGTACTGTAATGCAGAGCACTGTGTATTCTGGTGGATTAATTCAGATGTATAACTGAATTCACAAGGGCTGCTCAAGCTAGAAAAGCCATTTTATTATGTAATAAATGCAAAAATTACTATGTGTATAAATGTTTAGACTAGGAGCAAAATTTTATTGATCTCACTGTTGTATAACTATAGTAGAACAATGACTGTAATTATTTATGTGATATTTTTCTTCATTAGATATTTGCCAAATTATCCTTCCTTTCATATTTTCAATTTCATCTGGAGACATTAGTTTTGAAAAACAGTTACTGGATGACTCACGTGCCTGGGAGAGGACTAATTGTGTTCAAGTGATACCTTGCTGTTTTAGTGCATCAATGCATCAAATGGGTGAGGCATCTTTGCCAGTACTTTGCCCCTCTTCTCTGTGTACCTGTTCACTTGTTACTACCATAAAATATGCCAGGTAACAGATGATTTAGAAAGCATTTAGTATTGAAAATACTTGTAGAGAGGAGAGCTGGCAGAACTATGAAGAAACATACAGTGGGACAGCATCTTGAACTATTCCAACCATGCAGATATGAAGAAGCAGGAAATAAAAGTTGAGAAAAGACTGAGAAAAAAAATGGCTTCCACTTTTTGGCAGAACAAACCTGTTGAAATCACATGAATCAGTATTCTGGAAACAATGATTATCCCTTCATTGGCCATTAATTACCACTGTAAGAGTAATGCATGAAATACTAGAGGTGATGTTGCTGTCTTGTCTATAGGCAGTAAACATCATGAATATGCTCTACTGAAGGCATTTGAGCTATCATTTTTCCTTTCTTCTGTTGCAAAGCAATATTAGCACCTCACTCTTCTGATGATTAAGACTCCTATTTCTAGGCTTTATTCGGTAAAATATCCCCATTTGTTCCTACACCAATTGTCTTTTCGTTTAAATATTCTTTTTCTGTCATAGCATATTCTTACTTTTGTATAACTCTTCCTTGTTTACTTTCCAACTCCTTGAAATCTTTGCTTCTGAAGGTTGTCTTCTCTTCCAGAAGTATCCAGGAAATTGAGATTGTCTTTTGATTTTGAACAACTCACTATACTCATGATTTTTTAGATATATAAAACAAAAATGCATTTTATACTTACTTCTTTCTCTGTTATTAATGTGTAAAAAGTTTTTATTCTATACAATATAATTATACAATCAAGCCTAAAATTTCAAATTGAAAAATTAATAGAAAAATTTTCTTAATGAATATTTTTCCCCATTTTAAATGTTGTGCTGTCAAAAAAGGGAACATTATTCCAATTTAGTAGGTAAGAAAATTAAGAGATCTGCCATTCTACCTTCAATTAATAGGTTAGTCTTTAGCAATGTGTAAACATGAAAAAATCAAACCATAAACTTGCTACTGTATGTTGGCTTTAATTTATAAATAGAAGAAATGTTGCATTTCCAGTCCACTTGGTACATGAAAGTGTCTCACCTTCCTACTTCCTGAACATGATCTGCTCATCTCCAAACAGAAGATATTTCATGTCATTTAACACTCAGAGGAATTAAGTGTTTTGCATTTATAAAGCAAGGAAATAAAGATGATATATATCAAATGTTTCAAATTACATTAGCAACAATAACGGTATCTTGAAATAAAATTATCCTCCCTTAAATTATCCTCCCTTAGGACTAAAATATATGTTGTCCCTAACTCCATATCACTGAGAACTTTTAAATAACTTCTGAAAGATTCATAATTCTACATTCAGAAACAATGAAAATACAAGACATTAAGGCTGAAGTTACTGCTTTTATTATGATGCAGTATACCAAAATATGTATGGTGTTAAATTCTTTCTACAGTAAAATACTTCTACCTAATAACTTTTTAAAAAATAAAAATAAGAATTTTTTTTTTTTATATATATATATATATATATATATATTTTTTTTTTTTTTCCATTTTTTCTCCTTTCTTTCTGACTTTCTTTTCTCCTTATCTTTCTGACTGGCAAATTAATGTATCTTAAATACAAGTAGCAAACATATTTTTGCCCCCAGCACAGATTTTTTTTTGCCTAAAGACAATAAGAAAATGTCCTAATCCATTAGGAAACCAATAAGAACCACAGAGGTAAAATAAAAAATAGTACTAATAATATCAAAGAATGTGTTTTTCTGTAACATCATTTTGACTAGAAAAGTTTGATTATTTACATTATTTAATCACTATCAGCAAATTCTACAATTTCATCTTTATTAGCATGTCACCACTATGAAAATATACAATTCTTATGAATTAAAGAAATCAGCTAATTATGTGAATGCACTGAAGTTTACCATGTACCACTATTTTAAAATTTTAAATTACTTTATTATTCTATGCATTTGAATTCTGTGACTGTGAGCTATCAGAGTATCAGTTTTCATCCAAGAAGTCTTAAATGGTTGGGTTTCATATTTGTTTTAATAAGAAGTGTAGTGAGATTAAAGCTTTAATTCCGATCATCTTTTTTTTGGAGAGTTCTACATATTAATGTCTGTATTTAGTCACTTTTCTGAAAATTGCTCTTTTTTATATACCAGGTTGTGTACACACATATACACAAATCAATAAAAAAAAACAGAGCCACAGTATAATTGAAAATTGAATGCTTTTTTTATCTCTGGCTGCAACATTCTACTTGATTGAGTTAGATTAATGTTTTTCATATATGTCTTGAATGCCTCTTATTTATTCTATCATGCTAGATTCGTCTAAAACCAGCCAAATAAAATATTAACTGTGTGCTGACAACTTACTTAGAGCACTGTTTTAAAATCCAGTTCAAAATACATGCTTGCATAGAAGATATATAAAAATAAATATTTAAGAGGATAAAAGTACTCTGTGTCTTTTGAATACTTAATTTCATTTACTAGTATGCTATATTTCCAGATGTAAAATCCAAACAAGAATATATATACTATTTAAAAGAATTAAAGTAGGCCAAATGAAGAAGCTGATGTGAATGCAAACAATATACTTTCTTCAATGTTCAGAGTAGAGAGTCTACATGATGCATAAAATTACAGTATCATTATACAGTCCCTCTCATTGCTCTTGACATGTTGTGGAGTTTGGCTGTATCATCACCTGCAGAACAAAGGGCAAGGTTGTTCAAGACTGGAAAATGGGATGGGGGCTTAGTCCTGTAGCCATGCTCTGATTAGTAATGAGAACTGTCCCTGTCAGTGCAGGCTGGATAAGACCATAGCTATGACTCTATTAATGCCCTCACCTTATCTATGCCTAACCATATACCACCTAGTACTCATGTCCAGGGCCTGAGCTGTGACCAGCAGCACGCTGTTGTCACTTATCTTCTCACTGGCCAAAACTAAACAGGGAACAGGATGATACATATGTCCAGCTAAAAAGCAGGAAAAAGGCACAGAACAAGAAAATCATGCCTTACAACGTAACACAACCAGGTGCCTGTCAAAAAAAGTGAATCATAAAAATTTTAAACTCAACACCTTTATTTTAGATTGTAATTTAAAAATATTAATAATCCTTGGAGTTTAATTCTATATTCTTTAGATTCTAATTCTAAAGCATCTGGAATACCTAACCCTAGAATTTAAATATTTCAGATATATTTCAGTCATTGTGTATTTCAAGCTGTTAAGCTAACGGTGAGCAAAAATCAGTGCAGTTCTTGCAAAATAGTTACAACGTTCTGTTCTCAACAGAGATTTGGAATATTTGCAATGCAGTCTTCCAGATGGAGAAAGTTTAAAAAAAAAAAAAAAAAGTGCAGGAAGAATACTTATGGTAAATGTAATTGTAAATGTAATTGGGAAAAAAAAAAAAAAAAAAAAAAAACTCTTAGAAAGTTTTTCCTGAAGTTTGACAGAGTCTATTTTTCATAGTGAAATCAGAAGCTTTTTCACTTATAGGCACAAAAAATGTCATTTTAACTAACAAAGAACCTTTATCTCCTTCTTTTTATATTGCAAATTGCCTAGCTGCAGAGAAAGTAAAAGCTCTTTAAGTATTGCTTCAGCAAGATTTTGTTCCACAGGTTGCAATCCTTCAGAAACAGACTACTGCAATATTGATCCCTAATAGGCTGCAGTTATTAACAGAAAGTCTCCTCTGACAGATCTACCACATCCTGCAGTGCATGTACCCACTCCTGCATGATCTCATGACCAGAGCTAACAGGAGATCTGCTCTGACTGTGTCTGGAGCTCTTTCTGCCCTCCTCCTCCTCTACTTCGGGTGCTGGCAGGAAATGAATGACAAAAATGACCAAAACCCTCGAGAGAGATCTCTACTACAGTGTGGGAATATCATTTGAGATCTCTTAGAGTTGTAGTAGTCCTCATGTCATATGACTAGCAGAACCAATGTCCTTCACTATTTTGGGTAACACAACACCACATAGAAATTCACTCTGGAGAAATTCCTGAGACAGAAGCCTGAAGTTCAAAAGCAGTAACGTCATCTCAGATAGGTATTTGGATAAAAATGGTGAACTTGTAAACTACAGGGTTTAGAAGTCTTACATGTGTCCAGTTGTATGGGACTTGAAAGATGTTAAGAATGTTTTTAAATGTCCTAAAATGGATATATATATTTTTTTCAGTAGAGGAAGATATGATGAATATTTGGTATATTTTATTGTCATCTGGAATGTGTAGCGTTACTCTCTGGGAAATAAACCTTTCCTTCATATAAAAACCAATAAACCCAGAAGGCCATAAAACATAAAACACTGAAAAACAAAATGAATTTTGCTTTTATTGAACTTTCTGTCAACTGTATTTCTGGAAGAATTGACAGGGTATTGTGGTAAAGTCATGGGGGAAAAAAAGAAAAAAAAACCTTTCTAATCCAGTAATTTGAAAGTATTCACGAGATGCATGTTAGAGATGGATTAACGGAGAAAGGGCAGTAGGAATAAATGGCCTATGAAAAATTTACTTATAGCACCTGTGATGTATTGTGCATATTAAAAACAAAATTATAAATAAAAATGCTGTCCAAATCATTACTCAACATTTCAAATCCAATATTTTCACTGTTTTTTTAACTAAAGTATCTATAATTAATCTAGTCCTTTTGTTTTTGTTTTCTTTTTAAGATATGTTAAAAAAAAGTAATTCCTCTACAAATGTTATTTATAGCATTGCATTATGGTCAAATGTCGTCCAATTAAATAAATTGATAGACATCAAGTCTGAAATCCTGGTCTAGTCCAAAGGGAGATTTTTGTATTCATAAATTTGAAGAGGCTTCAAATTAACAATTTTTAGGATTATTCCTGGAATTAATGTGAGAGTTTTTCTTAAATTGTAGCTAGAATTTTCAAAGATACTGCAGAATGGTAGATCTCACTGAGGTTTAGAGTTCGTGTCTAACTTGTATGCAGCCTTTGAAATTCCGATCTGTGGATAATAGAGATATTTGTCTGTAGATATCATAGGATTCCCAGTGACACCTTGAAAAGCAAAATCCTAAGAGTTACTTCATCAAAAAGATCCACACTTTGGCAAGGAAATTATATTTTTACCTGGGAAAAGAAGGCATTAACTGAGTTAGAAGTCTAACCATTGAGGGTAGTTTTTACAAAGAACAGCTGAGTGGCATATGTGTGAGTGCTGCTTAAGGGAATTCATACATATGACCATTTCAGGGCAGCAATTATGGTAATTGAATATACAGTTTGAAAGAACTGAGAAGAGGAGGGGGAATAGTCAAATGACATCTACAAAGCTGGGAATATTGAGTTTGATCTGCAGCTGTAAGATTTCTGGGAATTTCTGATGAAAAACAGTAGTAATTATTAAAAAGGCTTCAGAGAATGTGGGATTACTTTCAGTGAAAAAATGATTATACTTGTGGAATAAGCACACTAATTTCACAAGACAATGTAAGCTGTCAGGTTGCAGTTATTTATTTATTTCACCTGTTGTTTAAAATAATGGAGTTTGCACTTATGTCCCAGATTAATTTAATGTATTTTATTTCATCTAGCTTTTGCTGTATTTTAATAATTCTATTTATACTTCTACATTATAAATGTGAGTTTGCTCTTATTTCATTTATATATGCCTGTTTCCTATTGAACAAAGCTCAAATGAACAAAAAAGGAAACATTCTCCATTCAGATTTCAAGTACCATGTAAGCAAGTATTTTACTAATAAAGGGCCTTCTTCTTGTAGTCTCTGTGAATGTACTTTCTTTGTCATTTGTATGTTTAATTTTACTTTACACAGAAGTATTTTAATGACAGACATACACATATAAAACTGTCAGCATCTGTCTTACATATGCAAAAATCTGTAGAAAGGAAGCAAGGCAAAGAGATGAATTCACAGGCATTTGTGTACTTGAATAAAGAGAGGCCTCAGTTATAAATTTTCAGTGGAAAACCATAATTTGTTACATTTTCCTGTACCAGTTCTGAGTTAGACATAGAATTTCTGTTTTATTTTCAGGATTTTCCACAAACTAAATAAATAAATAAAACTAAGTTTTAGACAAACTTAGCTTTTGAAAATTACTAATGCATTCCTTAAACAATCCTGGCTTCATTTTTGATGGGTAAATTATTTTATTTTGGCATTAGAAACATTAGACTTGGGTAAGGAAGACATAAATCAGCATAGCATTCTATCTTGTGTAGAATACTGAATCTTCACAAAAGGTAAGTGTTCTACAAATGTATTACCTTAATGAAATAGCAAACATACCACCATTGTTACAGGACTCTTCTTCATGGAGGTTAAGATACTTAATAAGGCAGGAAGAGAGCAAACTGCCTATTTAGTACAATTTAACAGGTCCCTGGATATACTGAGGACAAATTTGACCATTGCACCATGCCAAGCAGCCTTATTACTGATCTATTTCTTCATTCCTGTGGCAAATCTTAAAAGTTATTGCATTACTCACAAGCTGCAAGAAGATATTGCATTCAGCCCACACAAGTAGCACAAGATTTTTGCCCTTCTGGGAGGATTCTGCCATGTATTACCATAATGGATAATTTTTTTTTATATTATTCAAGGATTTAGCTCATTTTCAAAACAATGCAATGCACAAAAAGACCAGATCAGGAGTTATGAATCATTGTACTAGAAATGAGATAAATAGATGGTAACAATTTTTCCATTATTATTACTTATTTATTTATTGATAATAGTAGATTTTAATAGTTATATTAAACCAATATAGGTTTAACCAATGGCAAATACATGTGTTAGAATTCGTATGTTAAAACCATACATCCTTCAACGTAGTCAGAAACTTGCATTTGTATTTCATTTTCCTACAAATGCTTACCTATCCATGCTGGATTGCAGTACTAAATCAGAATCAACCCCAGAACTATTGTATGTTGCTATAATTTTTATATATTTAGGTTATCCTACTCAGGTCAGGTAGTATCTGCCAAGATCATTCTTGTATTTGTAAGTAACTTTTGTAAGTAGCTTTTTTTTTCAGTAATTTAAGTACCATGTTCGGTTGAAATTTACCATCTCTCTTTTGTTTTGCTAGATGTGAGAAATTCTGTTATTGCACAACTGAGTAATATCCACACATCCATTGTTAAAACATCTATGATAAACATTAAAGATTTAAGGAAAAAATTTGTAGATTTAACTCAGCTATTAAAATAATTAAAAATGCCTGTAATAAAGAAAAATGTAAGCAAACCAGAATAAAAATTATAGCCAACATTTTTACTTGTCTCTGAGAAAAGAAAAAATCTACCCTGACTATCTTTCCATCGTACCACCAAATAAGGATTCGGTACCATAAGGCATTTTTTTTATCTATGAGTATTTCCCAGAAATGGCAATGAATATTTCTCCCCATTTAGCAGCTCTTGAAATATTTAATAAATCCTGATGAAAAATGAAGGATTTGGAAAAAAGATAAGAAGAAGTCTTGACATAGAAGATGTCTTGCAATTAAACAAGATGCAGAAGAATATTCTAACATATAGGAACTTTCTGCTTTCAAAGGAATAGATACCAGTAGATGGGAAAGAAATTAAAAGGTAAACAGATGTGCTACTGAGGATTTCCTTTGCACATCCACCCATCTTTTTCTGTCTCCACCTCTTGCAGCTACCAATGGCAAACAAACAAACAAAAATATGAAGTGAAGAAGGATTAGAATTTTCTCTTACTTATAGAGGCAGATATGAAATCTGTACAACTTTCTGTTGGAAATATGCAACCATAAGAGTTTCATGCAGTGCCTGATTTGGTTTGAAGAACCTCTGAAGATACTAAAAGAATACAAATAGAAAAATTATTGTAGTGATGAAGTACCTGAAAATGTAAAGACTGTACTTTCACATGACACTGAGTTCTGAGGCTGGATTGAGCCCACCATGTTTGCTTCTATGACTTTCTTTTTCACTGAGATCTCTCCAGGCAGAAACAAGAGCACATGGCAAACATACACTCTTCATAAAATTGAGAGTGCAGCCTATAGAAAAGAATTAATTCTGTGATATTGAAATTGAATAAAAATACCTAAAAAATAGGTATTAAAACACATATGCGATATAAAAGGATTTTACCTTCTAGAGACAGAATTGTTCCTCCTGAATATTTGAAAGCTACATAGCATTCCTATTGGCTATGTTTCCGGTGTTCTCAGTACCAAATCTCCTCCATATATATGGTAAATATGTAGATATAACTCTCAAAAGTCAGTAGCTGTAAAATACAGCAGTGTTTTCTACAAACAGCTCAAGCATTTCATGTTTGTTTGTTTGTTTGTTTTTGTAAGGCACATTTTTGAAGATATTTTTCAGTGCTCTTTTTTAAGTAAAGTAATAAGAAGCTTGGTAACAAATGTAGAAAAATCTATTTGCTACAATTGACATGGTAAATTTAAATTATAAATTTATAATTTAAAAATGAGAGGGAATATGGATCCAAGCTTGAGGCATTTTTACATCGTCAGGCCTTCCTTGGACAATGACCAGAATTTTAGGAATTCTAATAGTTTCATCCTCATGTTGCTATCAGCCATTTAATCTTCTTCAGCAAGAGTTGCTTCCCCATGAGGTTCATACTTCTATTCTGATATTAAGAACTTAGTGCCTTACTTTCTTTTAGCTTTTATTTTACACAAAATATTTTCTCATTTTTATCCTTTTTTTTTTCTTCTCATATATGTGTCTGTCCTTATCCTTCTCTATGAATTTCCTCTTCTTGAGTCATCACATTCTCCTTTATTCATTTTCTAGCATTCATCTTTTACTGTAGTGCACTTATTCTGTATACCTAACTTGAGAAACATTTTTGAAAATTGTTCACTACAAGATAAGCTATTAATGTGTCTGGGGATATGGAGCCTTTACCTTCCTTACATCCCACTGTCTTCAGTGAGACAGGGTCTGAAAGCACACTGGAGAATAACTTCTGCCAAGTACATCTGGTGACACTGTATAACATTTAACACATTAGTGAAACAATCCTACTAAAACATATACTGGAGCATGAGGAAATGATGTGCTCCATGTACTTGTGCTTCTCAGTCTGATGTCTGGATGATAACAAATATACCCTTGAGGTCATCCACAGGACAAAAGTACAGACATATACAATGCTGACATGTTTTCTCCAGTAGACAGGAAATATTTAAACCACCTGATTTTAAGTCATGTAGCCAATTAATGGAACAACCTGCTGGCAGCTCTATACTAAAGCAAAGTGCTCAATTACTCTACCTCCACCTCAAAGCACTTTGGACTGTAACAATTGGCATTAATATTTCTTTCTTCCTTTAAAAACAAACAAACAAAAAAAAAAAAAACAACTTTAATTAGCAGAAAAGGTGAAAAATACACCATGGCTTATGTTGATCATCAATATTGGTAAGTCATTTAATGGCCTTAAATATATGCATGTAAAAGCTTTTAGAAGACATAGACCTTACTTTTAAAATATGACTTTTCTCAACTTTTTAACCTGGACAGGCCTTTGAGGCATTTTCATTCTTCAGTTTTTTAACCAGCAGAACACATTATTGTGGGGATCAGACTGATTTATTTAAAATTCAGTGGCCAAAATTTGGCAGCCGGATCTTGCTTGAAAGCCACTCAGTAGCACTGAAGCTGACATTTCAGTGTGTTTCCTAATGCCATAGGAGGATTTTTTTTCAGCTAGATGACTTTTCATCTTTATGGAGTCATCAAGAGAAAACAATTTTAAAGTGAAGTTAAATAGAGTATCCTTACTGCTTGTAAAACCATTTTCTTTCTTTCTTTCTTTCTTTCTTTCTTTCTTTCTTTCTTTCTTT
>JAPSGF010000028.1:7415191-7432832 GCA_035772895.1 Perdix hodgsoniae | reverse complement strand
CTTTCTTTCTTTCTTTCTTTCTTTCTTTCTTTCTTTCTTTCTTTCTTCCCTTTATTGATGTTACCACAAAATACCATATGGATTGCAATGTTCTTGTTTTGAAACTACAGCTTTCAGTGGCTTGCGTAAGTCAGAGAATGTTTAAAGAGGAAGCTGCTCATGTATCACTGATGCTTTTCATGTATCACTATTAAGTTATCTTCCTTACTTCTTTTCTCATGAAAGGATGCAACTGAGGATAGAGTGTACTGTAATCCCAAACACCTGTTAGGAGCAGAGCCCACTCCAATTAGTCTGTTCTTTCTGTTTCTCTCTATTCATAAACAGAGTAGTTTAGAAATTAAATCTTGAAGGAGAGAAATATTACACCTGTGCTTAATCAAAAGTAGAAATAAATGTCTAATGTTCTTATATTTGACCACATAAGGAAAGGATATCAAAAAGTTCAACCTGCAACTCTTTTGTCTTCTTGAACTGTCACTGAAGTGCCATGAATGTCAGATGTTATGTTAATGTGCTTTTCTTCAGTAAACACAGTCTCCACTGGTTAAAATTTTAATACCGTGTAGGTGCCAATATTTTACAGGTGACTGCTGCCATATCATTACTACTGAAATCAATCAGGACAGTTTTCCCATTGAGGTAATTCAGTTCTTGATGAGTTCACAGCCAGCAAAAACAAATGGCTCAGTTAGAGCATGAGAAGGAAAATTACACCTAGGATTTTTGAGTAACTTTTTGAGCTACAAGATGTCACATATAAAATCATTATCGTATAAAATTCATTTCAGCTTTTTGCATTTTTTATACTCTAATATATTTAATGAGTCATTCCAGTTGCTGCCATAGCTATGCTATAAAGTTTCATGCATTAAATTTTAACATACCACACCTTCTCTCTATAGATACATACATATATATGATATATACATTTTATATAGAAGCATTTAAGCGTGTAAACGAGTGACATAGGTTGACCATATTCCATGATAAAGACAAACAAAAATGTGGTAGTTAACCTCTTAATTCCAGTGGTTATTGAGAACATTTTAATTTTAATTTTAATGAGAGAACGAATAAGCATAAAAGTACTTCTAAGACTGAAAAGTTAGGTAAGTGAATCCCATTCAAAATTAAAAAACAAAACAAAAACAAACAAACAAACAACAACAAGAAAAAAAAAACAGTTTTTACTGAAGTATTAGGTTTAAAAGTAGACAAAATAAATTTACCTGCATGAAAATAACATAAGTTCTCTCTTGTATTTTATTTCTATGGGTGATAGCCATACAGCACTGAGTGCTAAATACTATTTAAAATATACGAGGCAAATTAATGAAGTGGGACATATTTGGAAAAAATTCTTAGCAAGTGAATAGTACATATTCAGGATAGATAGATGCAGAGGCAGTAGTAGAGTATAAAATTTTAATTAACACTCATTTTGAGATAATTGTATGCACTGTAAATTTAAGTTGTAATGGAGTTCCACCTCTTTCAAAGTGTATGAAATCAGGAATGGTGTGGTAAGCAGGACTAGGGAAGAAATCTTGCCCCTGTACTCAGCACTAGTGAGGTCTTACCTTGAGTACTGTGTTCAGTTTTGGGCACTTCAGTACAGAAAGGACACTGAGCTGCTGGAGCAAGTCCTAAGAAAGGCAATAAGGCTTGTGAAGAGCTTGGAGAATATGCCCTACAAGGAGAGACTGAAGGAACTGGAGCTGTTTAGTCTGGGAAAGAGGAGGCTGAGGGGAGATGTTATTGCTCTTTTCCAATATCTGAAAGCTGCTTATAGCAAGAGCGGGGCTGGTCTCTTCTCACTGGTGACAGATAACAGGATGAGAGGAAATGGTCTCTCAAGTTGCGTCAGGGTAAGTTTAGTTTGGATATCAGGGAAGACTTCTTTACAAAAAGGGTTGTTAAGCACTGGGATAGGCTCCCCATGGAGGTGGCTGAGTTAGCAGCCCTGGATGTGTTTGAAAACCATTTGGATGTGTTGCTTAGGGACATGATTTAGCAGAGGGTTGTTAGTTAGGGTAGTATGGTTAGGTTGTGGTTGGACTATTAGGTTGGGTGATCTTTAAGGCCTTTTCCAACCTGAGCAATTCTATGATTCTATGATTCTACCATACAAAACCACTATGTATTTTCTTATACTTTTTTTTTTTTCCAGAAAATATTTCTAGATTTTTTTTGAAGTGTTTAAAATGTTTTTATTCAGATTCTCATATATACATAATTTCAATTAGGTCTAACTTAACAGACCTTGGAGACAGAGGAAAAAACTAATAAAACGTCAGAAAGGTTTAAAAATTCTCTGAAAAATTCTGTCAATATACACGTAATTAAATGATCCTTCCACCTGCTCCTTGCTCTCATTTTTCATTTTCCCTCTTCACTTCTTTATCAGTTTTGAGGAAACAGATCCATACTGGGTCTTTTTGCTGATCCAATACATAACACTGACTGCTGCACCACTTTAAACGAACTGGAGGAGATATTTGACTGCTGTCTTTAAGATGTGGAATGTTTCTAACATTTGTACATAGAAATGGTGTTTGAAGTAGCTCAAGAAAGAAGGATTTTAGTTAATTGAATGTAAATCAGATGATCAAACAGAAGAGATAAGCCCACTTTATTGTGTGATCGCATTAACTGTTACCTAGTCAAGATATATAAGAAACATTCTTATTCAAAATATATGATATAAGAAACATTCTTATTGCAAATGATTGCATATCACACAGTCCGTTGTTTTTTTTTTTCCTTTTGCTATTAAAAAACAAACAAAAAACATGAAATTGAATACTTTGGCCCTTACAGATAAACTATTGTATAAAAAGCATGAAGATTTCCCAACTGTTTTAGAGCTGCGTAAGTAGAAAAAAAGACTTTCAAATATGCATCAAAAGACTTTCAAATATGCATCAAATATGGATGTTAGTTTTGGAGTTAACAGAATGGTTAGGTCTGTTTTAAATATTTGATCATCTCAAGATGTCAAATAATCTAAGAATTCAGGAACTAATACAGGCAAATAATTATACTGGAGACTTTAAAACAAACAAACAAACAAACGAACAAACAAACAAACAAAAACCCTGAAGAAATCTGAAGACTGGAACTTAACAATCAGTATGTACTCAATTGCTAGTAAGACAATGGATCCACTGCATAGGATTATATTTATTTTCTCCTTGCCTCTTGCAAGCTTTTATTTAAGAATGCCTATGTTAAACTTGAAAACGTGAATGGAAGGGAAAAAAAAAGCAGAACACAGAAAATGAACTACTTGAGTTATGTATGAAAATATTTAACAATCAGGATAATTTATAAGCACCAGAACAAAATTCATAGCAAGTTGTAAATCTCTTGATGTGCTAAAATTAGAACTGGATGCCTTTACTGTAGTTTTGTTTCAGCCAGATTTACATTATATATCACTGGAACTGAGTTCAATATAAAATGCTTTTATATGATAGGTTCAAAGGCTTATATACTAGGAAACTGTCTATTTATTTAATGTTCACAATTTTATGATATTTAATCCCCAACAGAAGGCAGAGACCAACATTTGATCTCTTCAGTATCTAGAACTACATGAAGAATTTGCACACCTACTGGGACATAAGACACCAAATCATTTCTTTTAATGGAAACCATAAATATTAAGCAAATAACACTCTCACTTATAATTTCCTTCCTGCAATATCACAGAACACCAGAAAAGATAAAACTGGAAGTGGGAAGGGAAATGGTTATAAGTTGAGGGAGAGAAGGTTTAGATTGGATGTCAGGGGGAAGTTCTTTACTATGAGAGTGGTGAGGTGCTGGAACAGGCTGGCCATAGAGGTTGAGGATGCCCCATCTCTAGAGGTGTTCAAGGCCAGATTGGATGGGACCCTGGGCAGCCTGGTCTAGTATTAAATGTGGAGGTTGGTGGCCCTGCATGTAGCAGAGGTGTTGGAGATTCATGATCCTTGAGGTCCCTTCCAACCCTGGCTGTTCTGTGATTCTGTGGTTCTGGAGATCATCTAGTCCAACCACCTCTGCTCAACAGAGATTCAGATTACGAGTTGCCACTACATGTTTAGAAAATTATTTTCGAATTTGACTACCCTCACAGTAATTATTGTATGTTTTAGTGAAATAACTCATATTTCAGTATGTTCTCATTCCTTTGCATCCTGTCACTGACCACTCTTAAGAAGAGTCTAGCTGTGTTTTCACTTCTCTCCTTATCAGTTATTTAAATGTATTTATAAGATCCCACTGAGCCTTAACTCTCCCAGTGTAATAGATCTCTCATTGTCACCTCATATGTTAGATGCTCCAGTCACTTTATAATCTTTGCAGCCCTCTCCTGGACTCTTTCACTTGTCTTGTACCTGTTTCTCTACTCCGCAGTCAACCCAGACACTGGTGCAAATTTTTGCTGTTTTTATATTGTCAACGGTTTATGGGCTGGTCCGGCCCAGTTCCGTGACCAGCAGGGCGGAGGGATCTGCGGATCCGCACCTCTGGGAAAGGGGAAGCAGGGGACCCCAAAATACTTGAAAACAACAGCACTGATCTGAGGTGGAACAAATGATTTTACTAAATATAGTATTAGTAAAATACAATGAGAGAGAGAGAGAGAGAGAGTCTGTTTGAATTGTATAGACCTCACCACAGTGCTGGGGTGAGAAGTGCAGTCCAGTTGAGTGACTGAAGTACAGACGGCGAAGTGCAGATGGCGAAGCGCAGGCGGCGAAGCGCAGATAGCAGCGAAGCGCAGACAGCGAAGAGCAGGCGAAGAAGAGAGATCAGGTGACCTTGCTTGGAGTTATATCCCCTTGCTGACCGCAAAGTCTCCTGGGGAAATGTTCTTCTCTGACAGACGAACACCCGGCAGACACCAAACCCCACCCCAATGCACCACATGATGTTATGGTGTGGAATACTGATGACCAAAAATCGTAAAAACATGACATATATTTAAACTAGTGGCAGATACAGCAAAATTTTTTCTTAATTAAATGAATAATCCTAGAAAATGCTCAAAGTTATTATTCATAGTACTACCATAACAGCAAGCTTTTTTATCCATTAAAATAATCTATGGGGGTTGCTCTGAAAGTAACGCCTCCTATTTTATTAAGTTATCCTGTAGCATGGATGATGAACTTTCTCACCAATAACCCATTACATTTTGTAACCATGTAACAGATGGCAGGAGAGAGACAGTCTGACATAATGGCATCTGACATGAAACTGCACGTGAAACAAAGTGGTGTCATTGAATTCCTCCTTGAAGAAAAAATTTCACCCACTGACATTTATGGATGCTTACTGAATATTTATGGAGACCAAACAGTGGATGTGAGAACAGTGAGGCAGTGGGCGGTATAATTCAGCAGTGGTGACAATGGCATGAAAAACAAACCATGTTTTGAATGGTCATGCAGATTATATGACTGCAGTATGAAGGCTCCTGTTTATTACTGTCAAAAATGCACAGCTAATGGTGGATACTATGTTGAAAGACAGTGTTTTGTAGCTGAGACTTTGCTCTAACAAACAGTATTGTAATGTTCTTTGCATCTGTTGTAGTTTCCATGGAAATAAATAGTAGGCATTACTGTTTTTGTGAGCTACATATATGTGTAATTTGACTTACGGACATTGCACTGTGAAGCTGGGATCCTTGGAATGGGAGTCTGGGAGGATCAAGAAAGTAGTTTATGCAAATCAGATTTCTCATATCGTAAAAGATTCAAGAAAAATAGTTTGATGTGAAGAATTCCCGAAAAAGAGAATTTGATCAGTCCTTGCACACCATCTGTTTTTGGAAGGAAGCAAAATAAATCATGTAGACAACAAAGGTGAGAAGTTCCTGAAACTCTTAATGGGAAAAGACAATTCCCATTGTCAAAATGGCAATTAAAAACATTGTCAAAGAATGAAAATGTTTTTCAATGCATTGCCATCACTGAAAAATAAGAATAATAATAAAAGAAAAGAAAAACAAAAGAAGAAATACCATCAGGAAAGATAAAATATTCAGTGGCCATATCACAGCAGAGTACAGTAAGCTTTATTTGAAATTATATGTGAGTAAAACCCTGTTTAAGAGTAGAAAGCCTTTCCAAAAGGAAAAACAACAACAACAACAACAAAAAGTTTATACTTTTTGAATAGCCTCATTCATATGCATATGAAGACCCTTCATGAAACCATAGCTTTTAAACCATGGCTGTTCAGAAGTTTCTGTGTACTTATGACCTAGTAGACACCCAGTCCAACATTAATTTTAGTTTTTGGGGAAAAAAAAAAAAAAAAAGAAGAAGAAGACTAGATACACGCCTGAGAGAATAAAAAAATAATCCATTTTGAATCATGATTGATAGATACAGCTGTTTTTATACAATAGTCAATTTGCTTTCCCATCTGACAAAGGTGCTGTAATGATACAGAGAAGAGCAGAAATGGGTAAAATACAGATATGCAGATATATAATACATAAGTTTGATGGGTGATTACTTTCTCTTATTAAGCCACAGTCTGAAGAGATGAAAACAGGTTACTCTTAATTTTATCTATGAAGTTGCAAAGGGAGTATCTATGGTTTGCAGCAATTATTCTTGCAGGATTGTTGGAAGTTTGATATTTGCTTTGGGTATTTTTTGGTTCAGGATATATACAGTCTTCTGTGTTAGCAAGGGCAGTTTCCAAATTCTTTTAGAAATGTTTACTGAAGAGCTCTTCACTTCCTTGCAATTTTCCCTGGTAATGAAGACATTTGCAATAAAAGCCATTTTCATAATGGCAATAACAATCGAGTAGTAAAGCAATAAAAATATAATGGCCTAATAAAAGGGAGTAAATAGTGGTAACATTATCTATTTGAAGTTAATAACAGTAATAAAAAAATAAATAATGTATGATAATAATTACAATCTCAGGGCATCTAAGCAACATAACAATATCTATGTCCATAGTAAAGGCATCTTTTGCTAGTAATTCTTATGTCACTATGTTTGGTGGAAAGTTCCAATATATTTTTCAGAGTAGTCCAAATGCATACATGCAAGTTGAATTAAATTGTATAAAGTTTATCTACACTGCATTTTTAGAAAGAAGATAAGTTGTTCCAGGGCAGTTGCATGACTGCTAAATATCTCTCAAATGTCACTGGTGTATCAATTGGAAAATCTAACCACAGAACATGTTTAATGAATTCCTGGTAAGTCCTTGTGTCGTGCTTCATGATGAATAAGGCATGAAGTGTGAGGAGTTTTCTACCTAAATTATGAGTTATAAGGAATGCAATCTAAATCACTTAGAAAGATAAAACTCAAGCACATATCTCCAACTGATATACAGCTTGAGAAAAAAATTAATACAGTCAGCCAGCAAAGAGAAAATGGGAAGATGGCAACTGTGACCTCAATGGTTGAGGGTGAACTAAGGTTTTCATTCTGACTCTGTTTGGACCTATAGAAAGGCAGGGTTGAATTTTAGAAACTGTAGCATCAGCTGTTGTCACAGTTGACCTGATTCAGCCTAGTTCAGTGACAAGGGGGCAAAGGGACCCATGAACCCATACCCCAGAAAAAAGGTAGGGGTAAGAGAGGAGGTAGGGAAATGGGCCTAGATGAGGAAAACAGCAGCAACAAGCTAAAGGAAAAAACTTAGTTTGCAAAAAATAATAGCGGAATGTTAGATAATACAATATAAGACAATATGACAGTTGAAGAAAAGAGAGTGTTTCTGAAACAGAACTCCTTACTTTAATGCTGTAGGTGAAATGGCAAGGAAGCATGGAGAGCAGAGAGCAGTCTCATGACTCCCAGTCAGTTTTATATTTCCCTCCAAATGGAAAATGGAAATAGAAAAATGAAGTCTTCTGGAAGTTGCAGTTCATTCTTCTCTTCTGAGACCAAGAGACTAGAAATATCAACAATCCACGAACTGCAGCATTAACTCTTTAACTAACAGTGCATTACATGATATTATGATGTGGAATACCAATCAAAAATTATAAAACCATGACAGCTAGAAAGAGACATTAGTAAGGAGCAGAAGGAGCTGTGAGAAAGGAAGTACACTTTGGGAAACAAGTTGGACTGTATAACATGTCTTCAGCATGGGGCAAGTGCACATAGAGTTTGGCTTTATTTCTAGAATAGACGGTGTGCAAACACAAGAAACCATCTTCTAATTCTCAGTAAACTGAGAGGAGGAAAGATTGGCTATAATAACCAACTCCTCAACCCAGTCCTATATCACAAAGAGAAGAAACAGAAGGTGGCAGAAAGATGGCAAGGTGAAAGTGCAAGGAGTGAAAATAATCAGCACAGCAGATATCTCCAATCACTTATTACCATTCCAATTTTTCACCGAACAAGTCTTGATTTAGTGTTTATTTCATATTTTTCTCGTTTTGTTTTCTTGCATATTTTGTTTTTTATGCCACTCTGAAGTCTATGTGTCTTCTTTAGTCAGTTGCTTTTTTGAATCTTTTTCCAGCTTATTGAACTTTTCCTGTTGCTAAAGGTCTTACTTTTATCCATACAAATTTAAAGAAAGGTGAAGCTCTGTCCTTGCGAAAAAATGTTTGGTTGAACTACAGCAGTAAATGAAGCACTTCACAGAACACACTGAATTGATGCCTAATTAGTCAAAAGTAGTTAGCATAAAGAGGCACAATTAAAATCATTACCCATGTCAGCAGACAAATCAATATGGCACTTATATAACCAGTTAGTCCCTCGCAATCCATAAAATTAATCAGGGACAAAATGATTCTCATTTCACCCAAGAGATCCAGTGAGTGTTCAAAGAAGGTAATTTTGAAATAACCAGTGTCCAAACAATTACTCTTCAGGACTGTTGTATGTGATGTGGAGCAAGAATTACTTGACCTGTCTATTTCCTTCAGCTTGCTTCATCTGTGATAGTCTTGGTTTGGGGTTAAATCCACTGTTCTTTTTTACCTTTCTAGTTTTCTAAACAGGCTGCAGCAATAATGTCTTTCATACATCAGATTTCAATCAAGTTTCAAAGCAACATTTTTGTCATCTTCAGGTTTCTAGGTATGCATTTCCATTTGGTACAAGGAAAATGGTGTTTTTCTATGTCTCTCCAAACTAGGGAAACTATTTTCACATATATCAGGAACGCAGTCTCCTGCTAAAAAAAAGCTCTAGGGATGTAACAGAAATCTTCTGTTCTACATTTCAGTATGTGTCATATTATAATCACCTGCCACTATTGCTGAATGCAGAAGAATTAAAAGTAAAAAAAAAAAAAAAAAATCATAAATCACTCAATTCCCTCTGATTCATCCTGACTGCTGGGATAGATTAACAAGAAAAACAATAATTCAGGACAAAAACATAATTTTATTATCTGTGATCAAAATAGGAAACCTGAAGAGGTGCTAATTCTGATCCAGCTAATCCACGAAATAGCCATGTAATGCATGGAGTAGTTCCATATGAGTCCTGGTGTTCAGTCAGTAGAGAGGACAGAAATAAAATGGTGTGCATAGTGTGGAAGCTGTTCTTTCTATATCAGGCAGTCTACATTTTTTTCCTGTACTCTGCTCCATTTGGCTTTTACCAATTGAGCTCCATTGACTTTTTACCAAGATTACTCTTCAGAAAAAGGAGATATAACATCAGATATCTCAGTAGAAAAAGTAACTAGTAACCACACAACTAATGTGCTTTTGTCTCTTAGTTATGACATTTTAAATAGCTCCATGCTGCTTCAATCCTCCCACATACTAAGCATGTGTACATAACAGTTTAGTGCAGATAAAGTTGAGAGCTCCTTATAAACTCCCTACTTTTCTTATAGTATTTTTCTCTACATATTTTTGAATGCAGAGTCAAATCTTGCTTCTTTGTTGTGTAGTCCCATAGCAAGCTTGTGTCAGTGACAAATTAAATAACTGATATTGATGACAGTTACTTAAATTGAAGGCAATAGATGTAATCTGAACCTAAGCTGGAGATTTCGTTAATGAAAGTGAAATTGCTGCCTTGAAAATACTTGTATTCTATGTTTTCTGCAAATATTGCCTCCACTCAAGCAGTGAATTGCAGTCATTTAAGCTCTGTAAGAAGAGGATATTGGGGAAAGAGGAAGAGTAGAGCATAAAAAGTATGTTTTTTGGAGAAGTTTTTAATGTAGATTTCATTTTCTTTGACTCACCTGCCTTCAAGTCATGTAATTTATTGGTTCTGTTTGCAAACAAGCCAATGCATGAGAACAGTCACCAGACACCAACTTGTCCATGAAGTGCTTTGATGTTCAGGTACATTCATCCATCCATCCATTTGTACATATGTACATATAATACATGTATATATTAATCTATAGATGTTTAGATTATTATTATTATTGTTGTTGTTGTTGTTATTATTATTATTATTATTATTATTTTAATAACAGTGAGAACCTAAGGTCATCAGGTGAAAAGAGATTTTTGGAGGAGAAAAGAAAGAATTTCATCAGGAGCTATCTTACTCAGTGACAACAAATTATTGTGCAATTAATATGACAGTGTAATCTATTCAGCATACTCCGTATACTGGCTGCCTGGAGAATTATAATCCCATGATACTGCTGTAATACAATAAGAAAAGTGGCTATGTTATGGTTATTCTTTTTTTATCTATTAAACAAAGAAGTAAATGTATTGCAGTTTTAGATCATGTGCAAGTTCTCACTGGTACAAGGCTACTACATGCCAGAATTTTTTTTTTCCCATGAGTAGCACAATGAATGTATGACTCCTCACTAGCTTGTCTCACTTTTAAGCCTGAAAATCTCTGATTATTCCATACGCTTTTGCATTTGAAGTTTCCTCTGGAATGAATAATGCTTATCTTGAAACTTGAGTTCTGAATACACTGTGATGAGGGAAAAAGAAATCCACAACATAATGAACTTTTGAAGGGAGAATAAGTTCTTAATTAAGTTAATTTTCAGCTTAAAGAACAATAGGATGTCAATCTCCTGGCGAAGTCTCCCAGGCACTACCACAAAACAGAAAATACTTCAAAATACAAACATTGCTGAAATGAGAAAATGTAATGTACTGACCTGTAATATGTTAGTTTTAAATAATGTGATCTGACAGATCTTTCCTACATTTTTAAAGTCAATGAATAATACATGTTTTTTTAAAGGTAACAATTTTAACTGTATCTATATAAAGGCATTATTATAAGCATATTAGCAGCTCATAATAATGTCAGCTCCACAAGAGTTATTCTTTTTGTTCGTGATGATATTAAAAATGATAGTGTTTTGTATTTTTTAAATTAGCCTTATTGGGTAATAATCACACTATTTTTAATAGTCACAGACAAGTGTTTTATCACTGAAAATATTGATTACTTAGGCACTGAGAGTTGAGTTATCTGACTTTATATTGTAGTTGAACTCTGTACAAACAATCTTTTTTTTCCACTAGGTGGAGCATTGTTATCACAGCAGAAATTTTAAGTTAAAAAGAAGATTCTGAAGTCAAGGAAAGGAGAAAAAAGAAAAAGAAAAAAAAAATACAGAGATTGGGCTGGTGAATTTGAATCCAGGTTCGGATAAGTTTTTTTGAAATATATGAACAGTGAAGTGTTCAAACATCTGCACTGACTGGTTTGCATCCCTATAATATGAATTCTGTTTCTCTAGTCCATCATTACCCCTTGAAGCGTTTGATTGTAAAAGGAAATGTATTAAAGTAAAAGATGTAGGAATCTGAGGCTTTTTACTACTTTTATGACAAAATAGCAACATGGCTGTTATACTGACGATTTGTGTATCTGACATAGGGGCTGGCAAGAATTGAAATTAGTTGGCTGAATGGACATTTTAAGAGACTATTTAATTACTAATTTTATAAAAGTGCTTTAAATTATATTCCACTGAAGTACTAGTAGACTTCAAAATTAGCTAAATTCAACCTTACCAATGTACGAGGGCTGCTCCAAAAAGAATGCCATCTATTTTATAACATTGGCCCACAATGTCAGAAACAGATGTTGGTGGCTGTCATTGTTTTACATTTTTTGGTTTTCAGTATTCCACATCAAAACATCATTCAGTGTACTGGAATTAAAGTGTTAATGCTCCAATTCCAGGTACCTATCCCTGTACATTACACAAGTCATGGAATCTGATCCTTCCTGGTGGGGCGGTCTCTTACTGCCTGGGAGTGGGTGCTGGAGGGTGCTTTCCTAGCCATTCCAAGCTTTTCAGGTTTGACTTGGTCTCAGGAACTCTCTCTCTCCTATCTTATTTAATTTATTAGTCTCAATTTCAATTAGATTGTATTATATTGTGTTATTTTGCATTCTGATATTATAGTTAGTAAAATAAGTTTTCCTCCATAGATTGTTGCTGCTGTTTTTTTTTTTCCCTCCCTTCCTTCCTTCTCACTGTGTGTGTGTGGGGAGGCAGCGGCAGGGGCCTACTGCCCCCTGTCACGGGCATCAGTTGATCTAGTTAACTCTGTGACAGTGGCATTGCAATAAAGGTTGAATGTTCTCACCAATATGCCATCAAATTTTGTTGCCAAGTCCTGACAAAATGGCATCTGACATGGAAGAGTGAGTGAAGCAAAGATGTGAAATTTGTCCATGTAGAAAAATATGGCATTCATTGACACATGACATACATCAGCACTTGCTGAATGTCTGTGGAAACCAAACAGTGAGGTGGTGGGTGGTGGATTTCAGCAACAGTAATGGTGACAAGTCACATCTGTTGGTGCAGATTTTATGAGAACTGTACACAGGATCTTGTTCATCACAGGCAAAAATGTGTCTCTCATGGTGACAGCTATGGTAAAAACCTGTGGTTTTTAGCTGAGAATTTGCTCTATCAAATAGTGTTATTGTGCTTTTTGTAGTTGTTGCAGTTTCCATAGAAATCAATAGGAAACATTACTTTCAGAGCAACCTACATAATTATGAGTGATGCCTTCTTAGAAGTTTGGGGTAAGATAAAACTGAAACTGGGAGAAAAAACAAAAGTACCTCATAAAACTGTAGCCTGACTGATGCTTCTCTGCTATTCCAAGGTTTTGGCATTCACAGAGTTAACATATCACTCTTAATTCAACTGCACTCAGAAGCACAACAGTGCTAAGAAAATTGTAAAGAACCTGGGACAAAATACTGATATCATATCAAGTTATAGGAGAATTTTATATGGATACTCATTGCTATCACTGTTGACAGGTGTCCTCTTGTGTTTTCAGCACTAGTCTTAAGTGATATCAGCTGAATTCAAGAACTGGATCAGCTGTTTCAGCTGTTCTTATAGATTTGTTCCTTGTCTTCTTCTTCTCCTTCTTTGCCTTCTTTTTCTTTGATTTGTTCATTTTTTTTTCTCCTCAACTTGTTTTATGGTTGAAGCATTTTTGTAACTGCATATTAAAGTGCACTGAATCATCCTAAAATACAGACTTACAGGAAGTTATGAATTGATATATTGTGCTATGGTTGGATCACTGTAGAATTTCCAAAGGGTTGAACCTGGCCACAAAGGATCTTTTGGTTGCCAGGAATTTCAATAAGAAATTTAGTCTGCAGCAGAATAAAAGTCAAAAGCAGCTGTTTTGTTCTGTGCTCTTAAATAAGTCACTGAGAGGTATGCTGTTAGAGCTGGAGTAGTCTGTTTTCCAAGGTGGAAAACAAGTCTTTGCTTGCTAATATTGTACATGTATATCCATGCATTTGCACTGCATAAAAACCTGGCTATGTGCAAATAAGTGTAAATTAGTTTTAAATGTATTAATTGAGGTATCAATGATGGTTTGGACTTTAGTCTTGGCTTGCTGATTAAGAATGCACTGTGTTACTGAGATGTTCCTGAAGGCCTGAGCTGAGAGAGAACTGAAGGCTTTCTTCTGTTGACCGTATGGCTTCCTTATTCCAACTGGAGGCATGGCCTACCCATTACCTAATGGGTAATAATGCCCATTAGAGAATACTTTGCTGTGTTTATAATATCCTAAGTGTTTGATTTAAGCTTCAGTATTAAAAGTAGGTGAGTATCCTTTTGTACCTTGATATGTATGTGTTTTTTTGTTGTTGTTGTTTTTTTTTTTTAGGCCAAAAGAAAAGTAATTAAATGATAAAGTGAACATAGATGGATTGCAATTTGTAAGATCAAGCAATATAATTATTAATTGCATTTCTCCTGCTCATTTCTATAAGTATAGCAACAAGAATATGCTTAGCAAATTGAATATTGCTTCAAATATATCTTACCTCAGGCAACTCACACTTGCATTACGACTCTATGTACAACACATTGTCTCTGAGATGTGGCTATCTGTATTGTCAGTTATTTGAAGTATAACTTTTTAAAAGATAGCCAAGTTTGGTCATCAAACACTGGGTAAAATGGTAGATTAGCATCAAAAATGCATTTATTGTGCTCTATTGGCTTTACTGGGATATTCATTTCTAAAATTTACCTGTCAGCCTAGCATAATGGGGAGCTATTGAAAAAGCGAGCAAAATTTTCAAATGGTTTCTTCAGTTATGGTTTTGTAACTTACCTAAATTGTTTTAAATTGCAGGAAAATATGTATTATATTTTGTAAGTAACAACTGAAAAAAAAAAAAGAATCTAGAGCTGGACTGAATTCAAATTAATGCTTTGCCAAGTGAGAGAAGCCCAATGCGAAGAAGCTTTTCTATAGCTGTCTACAGAATAAGGCTGAGAATACACAGCAACCCAGAAGCCTGTTTGATGCCACTGGATTTAAAATCTATCATGTTGTTAGATCAGTAATCAATTTTCAATTGTAATTGTACCAATTTTCTTTGTAAGGGACTTGATGTATAACAAATAATAAGTTAAAGAAATCTGTGCAGTTTCTGGAGCTATTTGGATTATCATTTGCATAGTGTTTTGCTCATTATCTAATAATTGAGAGACATTTTATTTAATAACTTGGAATACAATTAAATAAATAAAATGTTTATAGGCATTTTTAAAAGGATCCATTGCCTACCACATACTGAAATTTAATTGACAAGCTAAAAGTAGTATGAAGGACAATAACAAAATATATTGGCATTTATTTTTGTCTATGCCATTCCTATATGTGTCTTAGAAGGTGCAAACTCAATGTGATCTATCTGTAAGCAAGACAAAGGGAGAGACAAATTATGCATTAACCTACATCATAGAGATATTATCTTAGAAACTACATAAAGATATAGCTCAAAGAGGTTAAGTAAAACCCAGTTCTCACAGACAATAACTTGTAAAGCACAAATTTTACCATGAGGTTTTCAAGATTACATGTCATTGATCAAAAGGTCTTTGTATTATAGTTTAAGGGGTAATGATTTTTCATGGTTTCACAATATCTGTAGGATTTTGAAACCTAATTATGAATATTGCCTATGTTATGAGAATTATCTGTTTTACCATCTTGGGTCTTGATGGTGTCGTGATTCATCCCAGCTCCGTGCTGAGAGGGCATACTCACTTGGATGCCCAGCTTCCCTCAAAAACACTTTAACAAGTCCATGAAGAAGGGAAACGTGCTGTGCCAGTAGACTGCTATGATAAGGACATGAGTATTTCAGGATACCCAAGAACATATAATTCCCAAACTGGGTCTCAGTTGTTGCTTTCAATTTCCCCATCCATTAGTTAAGTTTAGTTATAGCTTTTTTTTTTTTTTTCTTCCTTTGCTCATTTTTTAAATTCTGTGTATTTAATTTTAAAATTTTCATTTCCATGTCCTTCACATTTTTGTTTTCCTTTTGATCTTAATCTTTGATCAGGACTGTTTTAAACATTCCGAAGATGACTACTTCAAAGAGCCATTAGGAATGTACTTCTCTTTGTGACGCTGCTCAGAATACCTCAGTCACATAATGGAAATGGCTGATGAGGAAACAGAAGTTTTTTTCATAATGTACTGTTGAGAGTAGGTGATTTTCCTTCTCTTCTACTGAATTCTAGTAGAACGTAGAAAGTCCCATTCAGGGTACAAGCAGAGCCAGCAGTGAAGGTAGCATCTTGGGAGTCTCACTCCACCTGTATATTGCTGTAAGTCAGTAGAGGGCAGCAGTACCCATGCATGCTAGCCCTTACATTAGAACGTACATTTCAATGATGTCTTAAAATGGATGGCTTGCTCTATTTATGATAACATTTATTACAGGACATAGAGTTCATCATGCTGGAACAAACCATTTAGTTCATCTTGTCTACTAAGCAGTTGACAGTGGCAGTGAATAACTGATGTCTCAGAGCAAGCATAAAAATAAACAAGATGCACTCAGCCAATTGTGCATTGCCAAATCTCTGCAGGCGATTAGCTAACACCCTCAAGCATGAAATCTGATTACCTTATTATAATCTTAGCATGCATAGGCATGGATTCATAGGAATTGGTTCTTAGCTATTAGTTATCCATTCATTTTTAGAAGGTGACTGTGTTTACCTCGATGAGTTCCCAGGGGAATGATTTTCACATATATATTACGAAAACTTTTTTTATTAGTATTGTTAGCTCAAGATCAACAGCAGAAACATACATTCACATTAAAATAAAATATAGTAGCTGCTACTTGAATAGATACTCAAATAAATTCTTAGACTGAAAATTCAGTCAAGACTCAATTAAAAGAAGTAACACGGTGAGTTTTCATTAGCAATCACAGTCTTAAAAATAAAACAGTGTGAGTGTTCTTTTTTTTCAGAGGGCATGTCTTCATGCATTGCAAATAATTATACACACTACTTTTCAAATGAATCTTGAAATTCTCACATAGACACATGGAACTGAGAGCAAAGGATTTAAGGTAGTGATAAAATGGGGAGTCTTGCAAAATTCTGCAAGTAGATAACAGTGGGTTTATAATAGCTACGTAAAAGGGAGCCCAGTCTAAGCTACAATGCCCTTGACAAACTTGAATACATTTAGTAGTAATGAGCAAGTTTGATCCTTTAACCATTGACAGCTTCACCAAAGCAAATAAGACAAAAAACTAACAAGACTTACAATCTCACCAGCTGCAGTGTCTCCTCATTTCCTCTCCTCTTTCCTTTGCAGTAAAGCTGGGAGAAAAGATAGGCCTTGCAAAACAGCTTACATGGAACTGTGCTTTCTGTGTAGTCAGAATTATTATATTGCTCTTGATGAAATCCGAGTATTAGGATTTTTAAGAGAAATATCTCTGTTTTTTGGCTTATCAGAGAATGACCATGATTCATTATTTCCCCTCCAAATTACTCACATTCTGCTACGAGTTTGTAATTGCACATGCTTACTCTTTTCACATGTTACCATATGCTACATATTCTCCCATAAACACCAATGAAACAGCACATTCCTGTAGATTTTAATGCACTGCATAAATCTGTCATTGTTTTTTGCTGCAAAGAAGCAAGGAAGTGAGAGATGTCAGGTTGCATATAACGTCATAAATGGTCCGTGTAGAAAAGGCAGCTGCAAGTTAAGCATCTGGTTACAGGAGTCTGCATTTTAATTTATTATTATTATTATTGTTTGTTTGTTCTGTTGTTTTTGTTTTGTTTTTCCATGGATGCCCTGCTAGGACAGGTTCAGAAAGTCTTCCCCTCTTTGTACCTGTACTTTACACTGCCC
>JAPSGF010000028.1:7383278-7415091 GCA_035772895.1 Perdix hodgsoniae | reverse complement strand
AAAAAAAAAAAAAGAAAAAAGAGAAGAAGAAAAGAAAAAAGAAGCTAGCAAAATCATTGCAGTATCCCAGCAGTAACAAATAAAGGGAATAGTCCCAGGTGGCAAGCTGTGGCATGCTGAAGGAAGTGGGACAATGAACAGTCCACGTCCCCATTTTATCTTCTATGTATCGCTACTTTCAGCACCACAAATATCAAAAAAAGCATACACAGACTACTTGTTTGTTCTTCTGGTTCCTGTTCACAGGATATTTCACATGAAAGAATCACTGATTGCACACAAAGAAGTCCTGAATGCTGAAGGTTTCTGCTCTCGCATGTGTGTGCTAACCACCTGGATACAGAGGCACATGCTCCTTTTCTCACCTTGCCACAGTAAATATTATGTTCTGTTCTGCATAATCTGCTATTTGAAAGAGAGGTTTATTATTATTATTATTATTATTATTATTATTATTATTATTATTATTATTATTATTATTATTATTATTATTATTATTATTTCTGAAAGTGCATTACCAGAAAAATATAGATTCCTATTGTCAACAGGATAACTTCATGCTGCTCTTTCTTCTTTCATTATTTGCCATGTGTATATTATCTGATTTGGATCCCTCAGAATCTGACAGGGAAGACTGCATCCATTACCACAGTAACATTCATGCTAGCTTGCTAAGTCTGTTTCTGTGGAGTTGTCAGCTATATACATGCAACTTTGACGTTTGGTCCTCCACTGCTCTGCTTCGTATTATAAAGTTAATTTCTGTAGTCATTCCTTAGAATGGCTTTGACTGTTCAGTATGGATTTTTTGTTGCTCTTGTTTGATTTGTTTTGTTTTGTTTTTCTATATTTTGGGGTGGTTGCTTCCAGTAACATAGAAACTGAGCCTTTAGATTCCATTAGGATCTTTTCTATTGAAGTTCAGCAGCATGTTACTTGCTGGAAGGATGTTTCAGGGCCTTAGGTTTACAATCCAATCAGGTCCTATTTTTCTTAGTTTGGCCACTGCTGACTTTATTCTGGATGTCCAGAACATAAAATACCCAGACATTTGGGTGTTTTTGTTTTTTTTTTTCCATCTATAGATTCATTTCTCTGAGTCATTTGCTAGTCCACTTCAGAGCACATTGTATCACAACCAGGTTCATCTTCTCTGGAAACCTGCCTATCTCAGAGTCGTTGCTATGGAATTACTTACCACCTTTCAAGCTGGAAATGTCTGAATTCCCTGGCCGCTTCTACCTGTGGCATTTGATTTGAACATTGTTAGTTATGTACTCAGCACTGTAACCTGGAGCACTGTTTGCCGGCTCCTTGGTGCTGCACTTTTCCAGCTTACAGATCCATCCCATTTCACTCGTTATTGTAATGGCTTTATTAAGTACTGTGCAGCCACATCAGGTTGCAGAACAACAGGGGGACCCTGTTTAAAAGAGATGTGCATTCCTCAAGAGAGGAGGTTATATATTACTAAGCAAATAAGGATTTAAATAGAAATGAGTGGTTTTTTTTTTAAATATTGGGATTTCTTTTTTTTCTTGTAATGATTGCATCTCAGATGGAACAAACAGGGAGATAGGAAGGACATAACACACTGTACAGAAAAATAAGTAGGAGCAAAGGGAGTAATTTGAGAAGAAAATTGAAAGCTTAGTTTTTTCAGTTCTGTGGCTTGGGTAATTGTCTTCAAGATTTGATTTTTTTCTGAAGGAAAGAGATTCATTTTTACTAAAATTTACACTACAGACAAAAAAAAAAAACTTTTTTTCTTTTCTTTTTTTTTTTTTTTTTGTAAATAATGACTTCCTCGATGCTTCAATTTATGTTTTGCATACCAGATACTCTCATCTTTCCATATTTCATACTTGTGGTGAATGGTTTTCATTTGCTAGCTTGCGACTGTAAATGGAATTCATTAATCTGAAGCAAAAGTAATTATAACAAAGAACATAAAATATCAGATTATTAGGATGATATCTTTCTCTGTTGAGAAGGGTTACTTCAATCCATTCATCATCTCATGGAACTGCTAAGTTACTTTAGAAGCAATGTGTATTGAATTCAAATCTGAAGACATACAAAAAAGTATGTTTTGTTTAAAAAAAAAAAAAAGCAGTAAAGATTGATATCTGTAGTACACCTGATGTATTAAAGGCTAATTGTTTTGTCTGAATATTTCACTTCTATTTCAAAATGTGATTCTTGCATTCAATTACACTTCACAAAAGTGAATCTCACCCCTGTCTAGAATGACAAAATGAATGATGCCCTATCATGGTTTGTAGTAGCAACTGTTTTCAGAGGGGGACAATGATCAATATTTCATCCTCTACAGTCAAGTGAATGAGAGGGGATCTCCAAGGTCCAGGAGTACCCAGGAACTAAACTCCAGGCACCTATCAGCAATTACTTTGAATTTGTTCAAAATGGAGCAGTGCAGCCCATTTCAATTTCCCTCCTGCTCCTGGGCACCACAAAGCAGTCATTTTGTCTTCTATGCTACTGTCTCTGCCAGATCAAGGAGACAGAGCTCAGCAAAGTAGAAAGCTTCATTTCCCTGCAGTCTTTAAAACCGTGTATGCAGAAGGTGGTGAGTGAATTTGTGAGGCATGGCTCCAGGGACTCTGCCACTGCCCTTGGGGCAGATGAGCAGCTTGATCCGTAGGTCCCCAGTTGCTGTGTTGGAAACGAGTGTTTGCATGTGTCTGTATCCTGGCCTGCAAGCTGGCAGTTGTTTCCTTTGTTACGAATCATTTTGGCCACTGGATTCTGCCTTCATGGTGAAGAACAGGGTTGACAAAATCACATGCAAAATAAGTTTCTGCAACCTTCTTTGTCTTTGACTTTTGTTTTTCCTGTGATTAACAGGATTCAGTGAGGACATGGACATTTTTACTGCAGAGGTGAACATTGTACATGTTTCACAGAACCCCAAAAATGTAAGAAAAACAAAGAGGCAAACAAACAAACAGAAAACCCTATCCTCTGGAAATATTTTTAATTGCAGTTTTCACTACTTTTCTGAGTAGAAGTAGTAAAAATAGATAAATATATCCCACCATGTTTCTGTGATAGTATTTAGGACATAGTTTTCTAATTGTACTGTGGTTTCAATCTTCTCTTGCTTATTTTCTGTGCTCCATGCAGTGGTGCAGAAGTACTTCAACTGGACTCTCAGCCTTATTACCTTTTTGGAGAGGCCCTCACAGATTTCTCTGGTACAATTCTGAGATTATCTCCTGCTGCTGTCAAAATCAAAATCAAGGTTTTGTTGTTGCTGTTGGTTTTTACAAAAAATTTTATGTGTGCTTGCAAATTCTTAGAGGTATGCCGCAGAATTAAGGGACTGCTTCACTACCAAAAAAAAAAAAAGAGAGAGAAAGAGATAGAAAGAGAATGAACATGTCTAAAATTACATTCATTTGGATTCTAGTTTTAGTGTGATGTCTTTTTATCTATGTGAAATGGTCTGTTAACTTCCATTTTTCATCCCTGAATGTCAGGAATAGATATAAAAGTATCAACAGTGCTTCCAGTGATGGTTCAGCTAGGCAAAAATCAGAGCATAGTCCCTCATGAATTTCTGAGATTGTGGCATTTCTGTCAGCCTAAATCATTTGCTCTAACTTTTTAAAAGGACAAACTATTTTAAGAATTCAAAGTTTCATTCAGAAATAGCATGCTTTAAGTGTAGTACAGTGCAGTATGCAGCCCAATGCTCCTGTTATGCCGCATGACAGTATAAGGGTATACTTCATGGTTTACTTCTCCTTCTCTTGTTCTGTACCACATGATTTTAACAGATAAAACAATTATTAATGTCATTACCTGCTCAGGAAAGTCAGGAACCATGGGAAACATAAACAGTAATTTATGCATAACTCCATTGCATTACTAGAGTTAAATATTGTACGATTCATAAGAAAACTGCTTGAGATCAATGTTTTTAAATATTTTGATTAGGTTTAAATTCATTTATCTAATGCAAATTGTTTTTTCACTTTCAGTCAGAAAAAGAAAATGAAAAGCTGATTTGCATTTCAAGAAAGAAATTTCAATTTAGAAAATTCTTCATTTATTATTTATTACTTAAATTTTGTTGCTGTTGGGTTTTTTTGGCCAACTCTTAGATGTGGTAGTATTTACATAAAATTTTAAAGTATTGTTGAAATTATGATGCCAGATTTTTATGAATGTAATGGATCACAGAAACATAGACCTGAAATCTAAATCTCCCCTCTTTTAGTTCAAAGCCATTATACTTTGCACTATCATTACAGTCTCAGATAGAATGCTTCTTTAGCTTTTCTTTAGGCCCCCTTTGGGTGCAAAAAGCTCAGCTCCCTCAGCCTGTCTTTGTGGAAGAGATGCTCCAGCCCTCTGATCATCTCTGTGGCCTTCTTCTGTATTACAGCTTTATGTCTTTCTTGTGCTGGGGGTTCCCAGACTTGGATGTACTCCAGTACTCCAGATGGGCATTACAAGGAAAGAGCAAAGGCAGACAATCTCTCCCTGCTGTCAGCCTTCTTCTGATGCACTCCAGGATACTGTTGGCCTTCTGGGCTGCAAGCACACACTGCAGGTTCATGTCAAGCCTTTCATCCAACAGGATATCCAAGTCCTTCAATTCCAGATTGCTCTCGCTGAGATCTTCTCCTGATCTGTACATGTATTCGGGACTGTATCAACTCAGATGCATCATCTTGCTCTTGGCCTTGTTGAAGCTCATTAACTTATCATGGGCCTATTTCTCTGGCTTGTCCAAGTCTCTTTGCATGACATCCCATACTTCTGTCTGCTCAGTTTAGTGTCACTTGCAAACTTGCTGACAATACACTTGATCCTACTGTCTACGTCATTTATTAATTTGCAATTGATTTATTTGTTTTTGTACAACAGCAAATTAAAACCATGGTCCCCAGATCAAGTCTATTATTCATACATACATTCTCAAGTTGCTAAGCACTCTGACTTCTACCTGCTCAAGTGTTTTGACATGCTCCCCATCCTAGATTGATTCCAGAGTACTTGACTCTTTACAGAATAAAATTTCACATAGCTTCATGCCCAAAGACCATAACAGCTGACAACAGTGGACAGTACCCAGTCAATAAGGAATAAAGTATCTGGAGATTGGTTTTGATTGAGAAAAAAAAAAAAAAAAAAAAAAAAACAAAAGAACTGCAGTAGATAAAACCTCTATGGCACAACAGTTAATAATTACAACTAAACAATAGAATAAAAGATAAAATCAATTTTCTTCATTCTGTTATTATTCAAGGAGGCCATTATTCCTACATATTATTTGTACTCATAACAAGGAGAATTTGCAGAGAAATGCTGACAAATATCTTAATTGTAAATTTCTAAAGATCTTATTCATATTAATATGGAAATTAAATTTTAAAAAGCTAATGCTGGATTTTGTCATCTGCTGTGCTGCATCCAATGCATTTACTGCTTGAAGGAGTTCAAATGCTGCATCAATATTCCAAAGGAATATTGATAATAAACCTGTATTTTACTTCAGAAAGTAACAGCCTAATTGCTTAACATACATATATTAGAGGTATTACTCTTTCAATAAATTTCTGGAAATTGCAACTCTGTTAAAGCAACCCTGAAACAGAATCACATTGGAAATATTATTCAGCATAGATGAGTCGAACAGACCAAACTGGAATACCATTAAAGGGATTACATGTTGCCTGTAACTGTCTGTGTTCTTCCTCTAATTCACACTGGATATGGCTGAGAGATGGTCTTGATCTGTGATATACCCCACATCCTTCTGGACCCTTCACTTCCTTAAGCATTGGTTCCAAATCATGCTTAACTGTGATGTGGAGTTCTATTCAGATCAGTATGGGGGTAGAGAATGCATCTGGTCTCATAAACCAGGATATATACTTTTCACAGACACAAATATTAAGATTTCAAAAGAAGAATATTTTTGTATGAATAAAGCTTTCAATCAGTTCCTTGTGTATAACTGGCTAATAGTCCAATGCAGCCTTATTGTTCTCAGTATTTACTAAAGAAATATGATGTCTTGTTCCAGAACTTTAAAACAACTAACAGTAAGAATCCAATATTCATGGAGCTTGTGTAGGAGCTTCACTCTCCATGTGCACTAAGTGAGTATTGCACCATGCTAAACGAAATGTACAAACCAGTCATACAGATCTACTGTATTGTACTGGCCCACAGTACAGTACTGTACTGTACTGGCCCACATGACAGCAGTGGCATGCTGAAATGGAAATCTGCTGGACACTAAGATACATTCATGTAAACATTACACTGTTGCAGTAAGCTCTAGTTCTCTTTGGCAGGAAAGTTGCTACATAAAAGCACATGCCTCAAGTGGATGCCTGATCCTCAATGCATCAGCAGTGTGCACTAAGGAATTAATAATAATCTTATACTTCTGCTGTGGGAAAAGGTCCAGAGGACACTTCTTCCTTCTAAAAGCATTCAAACTATTCAAAGGCATATCTTGTAGATTTTTCTTGGAAATCAAAACCACAGAGATTATTTTTTTTCAGAAAAGAAGTGCTATCATTTGAATTCACAGCCTCATGAGAAGATATTCCTGCTACTAAACTTTCCTCTTTGACTGAAGCCTTCAGTGCCCTATAGATTTTTACTAGGTATCTTTAGAGAAAAGTCAAGCATAATTATTCAGACAGCTAGATAAGATATACATCTAAATGGCATGTGTCAGTTTCTGTCTTAAGCCAATCATTCATTCAAAATAGATAGCACATTATAATTCAGGAAATCCAAGAGGAGTACTTGTTATAATTAGCAATGCTGAGCTGCCAACTTGCCAAAAGAATAGTTCTGTGTTCACATAAGTCAAGACAAGATTTCTTTCCTGCTCTCTCTTTTGCTCAGCTGAAGCAAAAATTTCTAAGCAGGTTATTATCAGATGTATCTGAAGTAGTCATATTGTTGGCTTCCAAGAAGTCATTCAGTGCTTTACACTAAAAGGCAAACAGCTGCAATTTGATGTTGTTCATCAAGGCACGCATCCAGAATATCTGTATATTATTATCTTTGAGTACCATTAATAACAAGGTATACAATTTTATACAGTTGGGTGAGATTACACAGAAAGGACCACTGTGTGGCTTAGTAATAAGGTTTATAGAAAAATAGGTTATGTTAGCCCTTCAGTTTGTAATTGGTCTTCAAAAATATTTTTTAAATATTTGAGTTATCATATTGTCTACACAGACAGTAAACTATTTCCTCACTGAAGGTTTGCTTTCATATGGAGTCTTTCAAGTTGTAGACACCTCCTGTGGTTCTAACAGAGGGACATAGTGTTAACTAAGAGCTGAGAGAGATGACATAGGATGGCAAGGCAAATTTATGCTTAATGTACAGTCCCAGGCTATACAAAACTATGCGTATCATTCTCAATTCATTTAATTTTGAAGAGACAGGTATTGATCTACCAAGGAAAAATTAAAATTAATTAATAATGGCATTGAGTCAGGAACTATAAATTAGTGGCATAAAGTACTTCAGTGTCATTGACAAAAATATGTTTACAAGCATCAGAAACGTTGGGATCAACTGCGATAGCTTGTAATAGGGCACCAGAGACTGACAAATGACTGATGACAGTGACACCTAACAGTGATGCTGTGACGAGTAACTTCCTTTTGGTTAAGCAGTTGAGAAAGGACATAGATATGGTACAGGATGACTTTTTTCCTTCAGAGCTTTCACAGAAGACATCTTAGTCTTAATTAGTAATGGATACTTTCAATATGCTTTTTGCATTGCAGAAAAAAATAACAGCTATGATTGGAAAATCTTGCATTTCATTTGAAAGTTACAACTCTGTTGAAAATAGGTCAAATCTTCCAGAACTCCTACAGCATGTGAAGCAGATACATTGACCTGAATGTAATGATATTCCCTTGAGTTCTCTTCTAACTTGGGCTATTCCATGATTCTGTGATTCTTTGATTCTTTCCAATTAGAGTACACTATTGTTTACTAAATTGCATAAATTACTACATATCTCCAAAGAATGGCAACAGTACCACCCCTTGTAATAATTGTCTAAGAAGAGGGTATGAAAAATAAAAAATAGCCAAAAAAAGATAATCTATGGATAAGCATTTGAATGAGAACCTCTATTCCAGGAAATTAATTCTTAGTTGAATAGCCTACAACTTTTTTTCCAGCACTTACCAGATTTTCCTAGCATTCTCAAAACTGTTTCATTGAGAAATCTGTGCTCATAGACTCGTGCAAATTTTCACATAAAATTTAAAATCATATGCACAATGTTCATGTATTTTGTGGAAAAAAGTTATTTTTATAATTCTTTTTGTCATCCTGATAATTCCTGATCTAGTTGGTAGCAACCCTGTTCATGATAAGGGGGTGGGAACTAGATGATATTTAATGTCCTTTCCAAGCTATTCTGTGATTCCATGATTTTATGATCATTGCATGAGAATTGAGGCATTTCACACAAGACTTTAAAAAAATGGGGTCAAAATTCACTAACTTTTTAAAAGCAGGGTTGGGTATCAAAATTTTCTGTGTTTTGGTCAGTAGTTATGAAATACAGAACATATAATTCTGAGAAGCTTACATTTTATAAGAACGTACTTTCTCTAGAAAGACTTAAATAAGATGGCAGGAATTGGAGAAAAGTGAAGGGTAATATTCCTAATGGGAGCCTAATAAGAGCAAGAGCTATCTTAATGTCCTAAAAGCCTTGCAATCAATATTAATGAATTCCATTATCAGATATTCCTGTCTAGACTTGCCTGTATGCAATCTACATGGTGTAGATGGTGTAATGTAATAAACACCTAGGCTATGTAGTGATAATATCATACAGATGTTTCCTAAAACTATAACTTGAGAGCAGATTTTTTTTCTGAGATGGTTGACTGATGAAGTTCTTTGCCACGAGATTTTGTTTAAAGAAGAATTTTGATTCAATCATAGCAGCAGTCATTGTTTACCTTCTCTCTTCTGACATATTTTTATACTATGGAGAACTTTACACATTCATTACTTAACTCTAAGTCTAAAGCAGTATTTAAGACTGATTTACTACTAGCATTTGTGTCATAAAATACATGCTAAATAACCTGAGTTTTTCTCTGACTAAGAAGATGTCAGAAACGTGGTTTACCAAGATCAGTCTTTTGTTAATCTGCAAGTCACATGTGACATAGATATTTGTTATGGAACTCTTTATTCATTTCTAATGTCCTTCATTTGCTGAACTCTTATCTGCTGGTGGAGATGCACAGATGATTTCACTATTGCTGGACCTTTCAATTTGCATTTTTTTTTCCCCTCAAAAATTATGTTTTTTTCTGACTATTCTCAGTATCTTTTATTATTATCTGTTTATGCATGCTGAACTCTGTGTTTATTTTTTAGTCTGCAGCATCTTTCTGTTCTGATGGTCACCAAACACATTCCACAAGTTCTGCAAGTGCTTTTGTTATCATTCAGGATGCTGGTTACATATATGGATCGGGGATGGTTTCTGTACAGAGTTCACAATCCATACTATTCCTTTACCCAGATATGTCTTGTTTGTTTCCAATGTTTCACCTAATATTGCTGTTGACTAGAGAAGAGGATATAACAGTGATTCTCAAATGTCCCACCATCTGTTTTGAACAACAGTAAGCGTGTTTCTAAATACATTCCTGTCTGCTCTGAGTATAACTTTCTTTCATAAGATATTCACAGTTCCTCTTTTCGAGCTTATGCCTGAAAACTTTCTAAGGACATCTGGTTATACAATTTCTGCAAGAGGCATGAGAACACTTGAGATGGCTTAAAAAAAAAAAAAATCAACAACAAAAAACTGATATATTTATCCCTCCAGTGACTTCATTAAGATATCAACAACATCTGGTGGAATTAGCTGACCAGTTGATAGATTGGCAAGATCTATATGGTAGTACTCACTGGAATATTCAGTTTTCTCAAACATTTCATGCAGAAGTTGAAAGTGTCCTTGGTCTTTCAAATTCCTGGAGATTTGCAGGAATTAGTAAGGTGTTACAGAGTTATATTAGTTTTCTCATTAGCCTCACAAAAGTGCTTCCCTGCTTCGGACTTAAGCAACATCTATTACAAAAAATTGTTTAAGACCAATTCTCACCAGCAATCAGTGGTTTAGTTTACTGTCTCTTCTGTTGCCTGATGTATTCAGATTCTCCAGGCTGTGCCAGATAGCTACCAAGCTGAGAAATTTAAATTATATTCATCACCTCTGCATAGCTGGTATGTTGGAGACATAGTTTGGACTGTATATCAAAATGCAGGGAATCATGGTGCGGGTGGAAGTCAGACAGAGCATCCAAACCATTTCCTCTCTTCTCATAAACCTAAGTAAAATGTCAAAAAGTGTAAGGAATCCAAAATAGTGAAAGGTTTCCATTAGCATCTCTCTTTGATAACTGAGGTATCCTTCAAATAGATAACATTCTTTGTGAAAATGACTTAATCAAGAATCACTTAGCAGATGATAGCTCAAGCACTGCTGATACATTTAAGTGCACCTTCCAAGTGGGCAACATCAGCAATCTAATTATCTTCTAAGTAAGTAGGAATTTCACTCCATGCTAATCTAAGAAGTGTTTTATATACAACCTGGCTAATAAAACCAGTTTTTCAGTGACTGGTTCATAACAGCTGAGGAAGAGGAGGTTTATTTTAGGAGAATTAACAGTGAAGCAGAGTTTCTTATAAAAACTCACTAAAACAGAACTGCATACCAGCAGTGTAATTATCTCCTGAACAAAATCTTATTTTGTTATGATTATGAACTTATTGTTCAGGGTTATTTTGGTATGGAAACAGACAAAGGAAATTGGTATGTCAGTCCTATTTTTTAAAAAAATTCCTTTTAATTGTGCTGACAGCTACAATGTGCTTCCCTCCATGCAGTGGAAATTGGGAAGATCAATTCTTTCTGAGCATGGTATTAGGAAAGAAACAAAATGGCTACATTGTTTGCTTTTGAAATCTTAGCCAATGCATAGATGCTAATCTACTAAAAGGAGACAGAAAAGCAACTACATCTGCATACAACTGCACTCTTTCTTCAGATCTGTTTGTTGTGAGACTGTAGTTTTTTGTTTTGTTTTGTTTTTGTTTGTTTGTTTTTTCCTGTTTATTTGGTTTCTGTGTAAACAAGATTGTATATTTACTGTGGAATGGAAGGGTAGTATCTTCCTGTGTGATAATTCAATGATGTGCTCGCTGTTTCTGATAATATTGCATGTGCATTATTTCTTCCTCTCAGAACTTTTTCAGTAAAGCCAAAATTGGAATGTGACTGCATCTTAGAAAATGATGCCATAAATTTATGTCACAAAGTGACTTTCATGTGACACATGACTCTTCTGAACTTCTGTCAATTATTCGTGTCTTTTATGCACATTTGAAATATGTATGTATGTTCTATCTTCACTGTCTCATTCCATAGATTAGATACACTTCAAAATTGCAATAAAATATTACATTGATTATATCGTACATTATGCAAATGAGAGAGTAGCAATATGTAAAAAGCCCACTCATGTTGTGAAATCAAATTTTAGTTCACATAAATTAGAAACTCTGTTAAAACACACAGATAATCTTCCCTGACTCAAGCTTGCCACCTCAAATGATAGTTGTTATGATTGCCTCATTGCCTATAGCTCTGAGCAAGTTAGAGATAGAAATGATATAACAGAAGCATATTAACATATCCAATCCAAAAACATTCTAACAGAAGCAATAACCCTCCTCCTGAACAATTCCTGAGATGAGATTCTCAGATTCAATTTCTTTCCGATGGTCTAAGTAAATATAAAAAAGCTGAAAAACTGCTTATCTAATTCTGAGTAATTAAGTGTGATTTCACTTATGTCCTTTTGCTGGAAGGAACACAAGTTCAAGTAAGGTATTCTTCCCTTCTGCTTGTCACCTGTGCAATGGAGAGAGATTTTGAATGTTGAAGTAACAGGTTTTTTCACGTTTGGCCTATTTATAATTTTTCTTGGGAAAAAGTTCTATTTCACAATGAATATATGTTTTCATATATTTTGTTTATATAGTACAAAGGAAAACAGCCACTGAAAGGGCTCTTGTCTGGTTGATACCAGTGCAATCATCTGAAGAAAAGGTTGAGGTCTATTAAGACCATCTGCTGACCGATTAACAGTACAAGTGCATGAACCCAAGCTTTCCTTAAAGTTTCGGGAAAACATTTTTAGTTGCAACATTTGATTCTTCTGGGACAAATGTAAGAAGAAAAAAGAAAATAATTATAATAATAAAAATGCCCTGAATATGCATGCTTTACTGACTGTTTCTTTGAATTTCTTGATTCAAATCCACAGAGTGAGCGATGTGCTGTTGGTGACAGCCCTGGAAAAGTTTTTTACTGCTGTGGGTGAGAAAAATATGCAGACTGTGAGAGCTGCCATAGGCATCAGGCCTCCTCGTGGGCAGGAGCTGACACTGGGAGCTCCCTGAGGAACAAGAACTATAGCAGCAGCAGCAGCAGCATGCCTTTATTTATTTTTTCCCCGGGCACTGGCATTAGCTTTTTTTTTTTCTTTTTTTTTTTTTTTTTCTCCCAGCTCCTGTTTTGCAGTGTCTGGCAGCCAGCTTGCTCTAATCAGTTACTTCTTTTGCTCATGTGTGATGCTGACACTGTACTGGATCTGTAAGTTTGTTCATCCAAGTCTGAAGTATTAGTGAACAACAGTTATGCGAAGGAATGGTAAAGTGGGAATGAGCAACATTTGTCACAGTACAATAGCAAGGCAAGTCTATTTTGTTAAGCTCCAGTCAGGAAAAAAACACAGTTGGCATATTAAATGTGTAAAGTAAGGACATAATCGGAGTGATGATCTTTCACATTCAACTAAGCCATAGATTTTTTCTTAGTAGTCTGCTTATGACTGGACTAAAAATAAAGAGGTCATGGCCAATTTTCAGGGGTAATGAGATCAACAATGACAAAGTGGTTTCTCAGGATGCATGACCAAAGAACAGTCTATAGGTAAGTTGTGAAGAAGAGGGGAGCAAGTCCCATCAAACTGAACATGTGAAGAAATTCCACATGGGGATCTCCAAGTATTTAAATGCTGTAAGCATGCATTAGCTTTTTAATGCTATTTTTTACATTAACCTAAAACTTCCATTGAATTGAATGGAATAGATAAAGTGAAAATTTTGAATAAGAAATCCAATCATAATTCTAGTCAATCAATTAAAAATATGTGATTACACATCCTTCTGCTTCCAGACAAATGTGATAACATATGGCCTGCCTGATTAATGCTTAGTAAATCACTGTTGTGTTCAATCATAAATGACACATAAAAAGAGATGATGGTTTAATACTTGGACTTACGTTCTTGTTTCATGTGAGGTTCCTCTCAATGAAAGCAGAATGCTGTCTGGTTATCATCTCCACAACAAATTTTAGAAGTCTGCATAAAATTCTAAATCAAGGAAACAAGCTGTACCTGCTGGTGTTCATATGAGGTAATAGATTCCTAGAACATAGAAGTACCTAGAAAGGATATTATACAAGGCTGTTAGTGTCACATTGTTCAAGAGTATTTTTAGCGCATCTGAAGAAAGGATGAACTGATCAGTCATGGAAATTTTGCATATAATTTTGATAAATCAAATTGAACATTCATGCTTTTATACATTATGTTAGCTTCATAAATTAGGTGTTAGTAAATAGGCTTAGGTCTTTGGTGGTTTCTTGCATTTGGAAGCTAAACTAATCCATATGTTTAATGCAGAAGCTTATTGTACACAAGTGAAATTTTTAACTTTTGGCATTATATGTTTGAATCACTAATTGCTAATTGCAGATTCCCTCGCTGTTCTTTTTAGTGACATATTTGTACAAGTCACTGAAAGATTACATCGAGAACATCAATTGGTGCATAAATATTTATGAATATTTAAGTGGAATAATCAAGTGTAATAAACTCTCCAGAGATACTGCTGATCTGAAGAGAATTTTTAAGAATCATAGAATGTTTACATATGTACTGTGAAAAAGGTTAACATTTGCCTTGCCAAAGTGAAGTTAATCTTATTAGTGAAGTTAATCTGCTTTTGAGTTTTAAAAGATACTGCACTCCTCACCATGAAGAAAGATACTTGCTTTTCAAAGCATATAGAGATGTTCCTCATTATTGGCTCTCTTGAAATGGGAATACAAAAGATATTGATGGTGGATATAGGAAAACAAGATGATTTTACCATTGCCTTTGTTAATTGGTTCAAGTTGCCTCATTTCTTTCCTCAGAATGAAAATGAAGTATTGATTTTGAAATTTTATATCAGAATGTGTATAACATTCACTAGCTATTAGGAAGCATAATTACAGGTAATGACTCCATCACGTTGCATGTAAAATATGAGGAAACAATTCTATGTCATGATGACCTTTATGGAAAAGATAGTGGAAAAATAAGTATTTTGCATATTTTGTAGGAAGTAAAGGGATAGAATATATATGTGAGTATATATGGAGTATATGTGTGGGTATACCCACTCCCACTTGTTCTCCCTTAATTTCCCTTGCTTTTTTTTTTTTTTTTTTTTGTCCTTTACCTCTTTAATTCCTTGTTTCAATACTTCACTCATCTACAGTCACTGTATTTACTTATCACTTCCAGAACACATCAGCATTTAAGCTTGATAGACAGCGCTGTTTGTAAGTCATCTGCCTCACTGGAAAGAGAGGATCATCTAGGAATACTGCATTTAAGCTTTGCCATCAGCATTCCTAGAATTCTGAATTGTCTGAGGGCTTAGATTATAGTGATTTATAGTTCTGATGCGTTAGACAGTGGTAAGCCACTCCACTGGAGTTTTCTACACAAGCCCAGGATATGGGTGAGTGTACCTATCATTTCTGTTTTCTGCTTTGGTGTAACAACTATGTAGCCAAGCTCTCTGCTATACCATAACATCTGCATATTCTTAATTCTACACACATACACACAAATCCACAAAACAGCCATGCTTTTAGTTGAATTAAATAGAATAGAAGATAGATAGTTGAGTCTTTCTGTTACTGTTTAAGAATTTTTTTTGTTGTTTTTTCAAAGTTTTGAGAATTGTGCATATGTGTATATATATACGTAACTTATACATGTATCTTATTTATAATTTGGATAATACATAAAATAACTAAATGCCCGAAAACCTTTTATTCAATTCTGGAAGTTCTGTAGTATGATCATGAACTGAACTCAGTAATGGACAGTGATCATTGAAGAAATCAATAATCAAGTGCTGACACAAAGTAAAGCCTAAAATGATCAGGGTCATTGGTGTACATCAAATAATTGATTTCATGTGTTTGTATCAAATTAATAATTAGTAAATGCTGAAATGATTTGCTGACTTCATCTCAGTTATTGCAAAACAATAAGCACCATAGGATGCTTCCAATAGTCATGCAAAAATAGGAAAACACTATTATTCAAAGTGAGACAGATGACTACATCAAGTAAATAATAAAATCTTGAGATTTTCATGATAATCATATAATCGATTTTGTGCCACATCCCCTCATTTATAGTTCATGCAAGGCACTTAGATGTAAGGCACACAGAGGAAACTGTTATTGCTTGTACTATTCCAGTTCACTGAGTAAGAGTCTTCACTATCTACAGCTTGGTGTTACGTTTTTCATTGCTGCTAAATACACAAAGATAAATAAAAGAGAGTTCTGATGTTCCATTTTTATTTTAATTCCCAAAGTCATTTCATAAAGCTCTTTAATGTATGTTCACCCAATATTACTGACTCTCTTAAAATAACTTTCTATATTAATAGTGACATGATAATCTTTTTTTCATTAAAAATGTTTTCCTCAGTGATAAATAATCAGCTTCAATGTCAATTATTTATTACAGTAAAGCTCTGGCTCTATTTTCTAGAGAGTTTTGTAACTGGGCAAAGTCAGATTCTATGTTTCAGAGCAAGTTCTCATAAATATAAAAGATTATTCTGTTAATACACCTTCCTAAACAATAATAAGTATATATTTTGAACTTCTTTTTTTCCTGCCCTTCATATAGCAGAAACGTTTATTATGTTCCTTTAAAAGAAATGAATAGTACTACTTACCAGCTATGCTTCTAATCCTTCATTTAATTTTCCTTTTCTCTTGGGCCATAAAATAACTCATGAAATATGAGACATTTAGTACTACTAATTAATCCCCCATCTGATGTTTTTGCTAATATTATTACCATATTAATTAGCTAATTACCCTAACATTGCCAATAGTAATAAAATAAAAGCAATACTGAAACAAGTCTTGTTGAGCTGTAGACTGGAAACCTCACTGCATCTAAAGTATTTCTGGAGAAAATAGTTCTAGAAAAGAACACAAGGGAAGAGTTACACCCTATATCAAATCCATTGTTACCTGTTCAGTAACAACAGAAAGTTGCAGTGCAAGGCAGCCTACTTATTATCACAGAATCCGAGAATGGCCCAGGTTGGAAGGGACCTCATGAATCTCCAACGCTCCTGCCACAGGCAGGTCCACCAACTTCCACATTTAATACCAGAACATATTATAATTATGTCTGTAACTCCATACACGCATTCTTTCTCAGCTATGGAAATAATACGGATACTGAAAGATAATTTTATTCACAAGACAAAGTGGAAATAGCTCAAAAAATCAGCATCTTACATTGCAGTATAGTAGTAGGTATCAGTGAAGTAATTACAGATTCTTGTGACAGGATTGTTTAGAAAACTGATAAATCAGAACAGTTTTCTAACTTTATTAAATGTATTCATTAATAGTAAATCCTTGCTGGAATTATATTTTCACATTATTAATCAAGATTATTCATAAACAAAACTGTTAATCTTGCACATTTTGAATTATCCATATACACTAATATGCTGTACATATGAGGCCATATATTTGGTTGCAGTGGCCACACTTTTTGGTGTTTCTTCGTTATTCGCTATTCAAGTGATGAGGCTGGAGAGAGCTCTTTGAGCTGCATTCGAACGAGTGCTCATATTAATGTGAAAGGATCAAGACGGTAGGAAAATATTCAGTATTTTCTTCTCAATTTCAGAGCTCTCCTCTGAAGCAGCCTGAATCTCAGCAGGACCCCTTGGAGTGGGTGATAGTACATTATCAACACAGAGCACCTGCTCTACATTATTCATGCTACAATGGCATTTAAACTCTGGTTTTTCTTATCTTAAGAAAGAAAACCATAAATCCTACCTTAGGCTTTCCCAAAATTTCCAGTTTCTAGCTTTTTCCCTGCAGGTCCACCCTTATTATCTTCTTTCTGCTCCAGTGCTTGTTCTCGCTGGCTGATAACCCCAAGACCTGATATACTGCCTCCACAAGCACCTGGCAAAATTTGTTCTAAATGAAATGTTTTACTTGGGACTATATTCTGTTCCTGTGGACAACTGAAGGAAGATCTCTCAATGTGAACTGTTATTTTCCTTCACTGCTTTCTTCAAGGCACTCTGAGAAATACTCTTCTGTGGAAATGACTGCATTCATCTGAGAGCACCATGAAACAAATGAACAAAAAAAAAAAAACCCAAAAAACAAAAAAAACCACTGAAGAACAGAGAACACAGCTTATTCTCTGACTTTTCTCTAGGACAGCTTATATGAAAATATGGTGAAACAACTGAATTCTTGTGTAAAACTACTTTATATTCTTATGAAGTTAAATCTACTTTAAATATAGTTCATTTACATCAAGAATTAGTTGTGAATATATCTATGAAGAAACAAGTAATGAAAGTGAATTTAATTTTACATCTTAGGTTACATAGGCAATATTTGCAGGATATGCAATGCTTCATTAATATCAATCACTGTACAGTTTTGCACCTGGGAGTTTGATATTAGAATGCATTGCATTTGGACAGTAGAAATGCTTTATAAAAATGTATTTGTCAGGTTTTGTTTTATTTTGTTTTGTTTTTTCCCTACCTTACAAATCTATAAATCTTAGAGGGATCCATAAAATGCTATTGGGAATATTCTCCTACTTGTTATATAACATGTTAAGCATGAGGAATTTTTTCTTAATTGCTTGTTACTGAACACTGTCTTATATCTGTTGTGTTTTCTATGGATGCATACCATGCATTTACTGATTAAAGACCTTTAAGCTGCTCAGCATTGTGATTAATGCAAAAATATCTCAATCAGACTGAAGAAGGAAAAATAAAGAGTTCTTACCATTAGAGTTGATCAGCAGGATAATAGTTAATTGTTCATTTTTTGATCTACATGCCAAGAAAGAACATGGCTATCACATTAAACATCATTTTCTCCCAGTAGTGTTATGTCTAAAATACTTCAAGAGATATAACACTAGAATGGAGAAAGGGTCCATCTATGTCAATATTCAGACTCGTAACAGTGGCAAAGTGTTATTGTTATAGAAAGCATACAAGTTTGGACAGTCTTCAGTCTGTTGATCTGTTTGATAAGGAATGTCACAGGGCACTTAGATATCTATACCATCCATTTACAAGCTGGGTCTATTCTCCATGAAGTTGTCAAAATACTGAACGTACTGATGTGAAATACAAAAGTTCCTGTTGCAGGAAGTTCCAGAATACTTATTGTGATATATTTTTTTAATTTTAATCCAGCCTCCTTTTTGTTATCAGTGACCTCTGGTGTTACTGTTGAATTTATCTGCTCATTATTTTCAGTTTTTTTAAATTGTAATCCTACCCCTCTCAGCTGTCTCTTTTCCAAACTACTATAGACTCATAGTCTTTATTTGAAAAACATCTGCTCTATTTCCTCAATTATTTCAGCTGTCCTAACATCTCAAAGTCCTCTACAGAGTTCTTGGACCAAAACATGATACTCGAGATGGCAAAATGTTTTATTCAGAAGAAAAAATCTTTTCTCTTAATACCTTTTCTAATGATTTCAGAAAACTGCTATTAAAAGCTCTAAGATACATTACTTTTCAGTAGCTACAATGAAGCTTATTTGCCACCATTTCATTGAGATCCATCCCATCTGGTATCATTCTTAGGCATTTTAGGTCAAGTCCAATCACACTGAATATTAAATTTACCTTGTGTGGAATTTTTGGATTGAATTTTAGCAGACTGTTTTATAAATGCTGAAGTTCATGTTTAAGATATTATTTGTTACTGGAGTAATTACTAATAACTTCACATTTAAATGGGAAAGCCATAATCCACTAACCATAAGAAAGAATATTTTACATATTTGACAGGCTGGAGGAGCTGAGCTTGTTCAGTCTGGAGAAGATAAGACTCTGGAGAAACCTCGTTGTGGATCTCCTGTACCCAAAGGAGGCCTACATGAAAGCATAAGAGGCACTCTGTCAGGGAATGTAGTGATAGGACAAGGTTTAATGACTTTAAACTAACAGAGAGAAGATTAAGATTACATATTCAGAATAAATTATTTTCTGTGAGGGTGGTATGACACTGAACCAGGCTGCACCATCCCTGTGGGTGGTCAAGGCCAGGTTGGATGGGGCCCTTTGCAAACTGATCAAGTGAATAGCAACTCTGCCCAAGACAAGAAGTTGGAATGGAGTGATTTTTAGGTCCCTTCCAATCTAAACCATTCTAAGATTCTATGACGCTATGATCCTCTATTTTTCCTATTGATATATTACACAATGAGAACTGGTTATTCAGAATATCAAAGTAGAAACCTTGTTTGACTGTGGAACAGTAACTCATAATTGTTTAGGAAAAAATGAGTTTGACAGCATTTTTCTTTTTAATGCCACACGCAAACCAGGCTCTCAATTCATTTCCTTATCTCAGTGATCATAAAGAGATTTTGACTAGATTTCTTATTATTTAAAACAATTAAAACGTTGAATATAAGTATTTTGTTTCAGTCTTTGCACTAAGCACATCCAGATGTATTTTTGTCCATAATCTTCTGTTTGCTTATTAAATCTTCCTTAGAAAACACTGTCAAGTTCAGCATATATTACAATAGTCTACACAAACTACTGTGTGCTTCTGTTTATAAAAGACAATCCAATGCTTTCTAGACACTAATTCCAATATTCCCTGGGATTGTGCAGAATGTTTTCTAGCCTCTTTAGGATCTGCTAAGTAAAGATCACAAGCAGAGCTGAGCAATCAGGAAATGCTTTGATTCTTAGCTTGCTTGGCAGGAATATTTTATATAATGCATAATACCAGAAAAAGGCTATTAAGTGAATGTAGTCTTAGTTTTGGTAAATGTTTTAATTAGCTTCTCCTACATTAGGAGCCTAGGATTCCTATTAGACAAGAATTCATTAATCTCACATCAAATGCTTTCTTAACACCTTGAGTGCCATTCCTGCCACACAGTATGACCAATCATTCCTCTGGTCCCAGATTTTGAATAAAAACAGGCTTTTGTCTAGTTCTTTTCTACAGGATAAGTATTTTTTTAGATCGAGTTGTACTAATATGTTGCAATTATTATGAATAGCAAATCTTCAGTAGAGACTTCTTTATCAAGTCAAATTCTGGTTCTGCTACACAAGTGTAAGCTCTGTGTCTTATACAGAGTAAGCTCATGAGAGCAGAATCTGACCCATTTATTGAATTAATGGTGGTTGTGTTTTGTTTGTTTTTCTGAAGTAGATTGTACAACAGCCTTCTGTATTAAAAGTGACTTTTTTATTTTTTCTGAATTCATGAACTAAGACCTTCTCATTCAGTAACCCCATCTATCTGCAAATCATTACCCAAACCATTAAATTCATAAGAAACACATTAATGCTTGGAGGAGAAACCCATAATATTTGTGAGAGCAGATGTAACCATAAAAAAGCCTAGAGCTCCCAGCAATAACACACAATACACTTAATAGTCCAGGACAAAAAGTCTTTTCTAAAAGAAGATAATAGGCCTGTTGTTGGTTTCAAAACAGTTCTTCGAGGCTGTGTCTTGAACTGTCACAAAATGTTGCATCCATCTTATCTATTAACAGCCTAGGAGAGACTGTTTCCAGCATGCAAAAGTTTAAAACTGGAGTTCACTTCTCAGGGTTACAGCTTTTAATGGACTGACTGTCAGTGATAAGGAAATGATGGAGGAGCACAATGTTCTTGCAATCTCATTAGCTGGATGTATTGTGTGAAGTTACCAACCTGAAGAATGCTAACACACACCAGCTGCAAAGGATTGAAGGAGAAAGCAATTTAAAGTTATACTTAAAACTTTAATACTCAAACTGTTGAGTTGAAATAACAGTTTGTAATGCTTCTTTTTTATTGGGGGGGAGGGGGGGGATGTATTTCTTCTGTGCTTTGAAAAGCAGAAATTTTATCTAATTCTCTTTTAGGATATAGTGTGATCTGTGTTAATAGCAATGTAGTAAAAAACAAAAACAGAGACGAAAAAAAAAAAAGAAAAAAAAAGCACACACACAAAAAGTAACAAGAAACAAACAAAACTCCTACAACATGTATAGGAGCAGAGTACTTCCTGAATGGGTTTTCTTATTGCAATACTTTAAAAAACTAAACAACAGCAAAAACCAACCAACCAACCAACCAAAGAAAAAACACATAAACTTGTGGCACTTATTTCAGCAGTGCTTCATTATTTTTGAGAAAGATATATAAATATGTCCAGTATTGCAAATTCGGATTTGTTTCTTACATTCACTTAGCTACCTAACACAGTTAGTTATTCGAGTGTAAATGTGACATTTTCAAATTTAATCAGAGGCTGATCTTCAGTCATTTACACATCTGCTGTAAGCCTACTACTAACTATTTGTACTATTGTTAATAGTTTTGTTAAATATGTTACTATTGTAGTAACATATTTATTGTAGTACTGTAGTATTGTTAAATATTATCGTAATAGTATTGTTAAATATTATGTGAAATATGTGTTATACTATGGACTGCAACTCCCTACAACTATCTGAAAAGAGGCCTTAGCGAAGTGGGGGTCAGCCTCTTCTCCTGGGTAACTAGTGAAAGGACTAAAGGCAATGGATTTAAGATGTGTCAGGGGATGTTAAAGTTGGATGTTTGGAAAAATTTAGTCTCTGAAAGTGGTCAGATGCTGGAACAGGCTGCCCAGGGAAGTGGTGGAATCACCATCTCCAAAAATGCTTAAGGAAAGGGTGGATGTAGTACTTAGGGACATGTTTAGTGGGCAATATCAATGATAAGGTGGACACTTGGACTAGATGATCGTAGAGGTCCCTTTGTCATAGTTCTATGATTTTTGGTTATCAGTACTCCACATTACAGCATCATGTAGTGCACTGGGAATTTAACTGTTAATGCTGAAGTTCCGGGTACCTGTCCAGAAGAGAAGAACAATTACATTCCCCAGTCATAGTCTTTAGCAGTCATAGAGGAGGTATAACACCTGGCAAGGTCACCTGATGTTCTTTTCTTCGTCTGCTCTTCTTCTTCGGCTGCTCTCCTCCCTGATGCTCAGCTGGACTGCACATCTCACTTTAGTGTTATAGTGAGGCCTACCCACCTTTCGGACACACTCTCACTATATTTTATTTATTAGATTAAATTCAAATTATATTGTATTACAGTGTGTCATCTTGCATTCTGGTACTATATTTAGTAAATCAGTTTGTTTCTCCTCAGATCATTGTCACTGTCTTTAATTATTTTGGGATCCCCTGCTTCCCTTTTCTGGAGGTGCAGATTTTGCTAAATCCCTCCACTCCGCTGGTCACAGAACTGGGCCGAATCAGCCCATAAACCGTTGACACCTTTCCAACCTTAATGATTCTATGATTCTACATGCCCTCCAAATATCTCCAACATAACCAAAATTTTTCCTACATATAACAATTGTCTTACTGAATGGGATGAAAGCTTGAAACTGCAAAGAAAATGCAGCATGAAAGTTAAGAAATATTGAAATATTTTCTTGATAATGTTCCCTCCAAATCACTCATCAAGGAGCTGTATAATGTGGGGTAATTTCAGAACATAACACAGCTTAATTATCAACAAAGAACTGTCTGTGATTCTCTTGTCTCTGCTCTAAATTTTCTTGAGCTTGCAATGTTATAAACTTTTGCTGCGATTAAGGGAAGAAACATACATCCGAGAATGCAGCCCTTGAGTGGAATCTGTGCAACCAACTCCCCGTGGGACTTCTAACAAGGTCAAGTGTTGTTTTGAACCAAAGGGCTTTAAAAATTTGTCCACACTCCATACTCACTACAGGTAATCTCTCAAAGCTTTCAAGCATCTGAGGGCTATTCTTTTTTTTTTTTTTTTTTTTTTTTAAGTGTTGTAGTCCATTGCCTCTGGGGCTGTTTCAGATGGCTGTAAATACTAAGTCAGTCTTGCCATGTATGAAAAGCTACAGATACACTCAACCATAAAAATATAACCTTTCTGTATGTAGTTGATTTAAATACAGAAATGAAACAATACAGTACTTAGTGAAATTGAACATTTAAGTATATAAAAATGTATCAGAGTGCATATGTATTCATTTCCTTATAATAATGTTACAGGTGTGTAACCACAGTTTTATTTTTTCCCTTATTTCCATTTGCAAATTGGTACATTCTGTGCCTAAGATAAGGAGGGACTTAGGAAAGAATTTTAAAATTGAGCTTACTGGATTAAAATTTCTGTACCTCTGAAGTTAAAGGTGAGGTGACTGCAGATACTTCTGTTTTCTAGAATGTTCTCCACAATATCTGGGGTCCTTGCCATCAAAAAGAGCTCAATGAACTAAAAATCACCACCCCATGTTAGTATAGAATTTTTAATAGCAAATTCTGAAATAGTATAAATTCATTAGAATAATTAATATTATCTGATGTCAGAACAACCAGAAGAATATTGGTCTTCAAAATACTGTTTGTAGCATTTTTGTGTGTTTTCTGGAGTGATTTGTTTGTTTCTACTATGTAGGTATTATAAGACGGATTACATTTCCCTGCAGAAGAGAAATAACATTAGAGGTCTCACGTAAAGGAATTACACAAAAAAATTTTACTACACTCATGACAATTTTCAGATCATCTCAGTCCTCCTGAAATAGAGAAAATCCATTTCACTGATGGTCACAGGAAATAGATGGAAATAGACTTGAAGCCTCCCCTTAGCTGTGTCACATGGCCTTTCTCTCCACAAACTGTCTGGTTGCCACATGCAGTACACTGCACATTTGAGATGACATCCCTGCATACTTGTTCCTCCCAAAAAACAGGGATCCAGAGGAATTATTTTTTCAGCAAATATTAGTACCTATATGAGCCTTTTACTGTTATTCAAGATGAATGAAGAGATAGGGAAGTAAAACACTATATTTTCTAAACTTCATTTTTTATTAGATATTTACATTCAAAATTCAATGTCTAACTTGGGAAAGCTTTTTAGAACTGGTTTTCATTTCTTCAATGAATAGACCATGAACAGTAATAGAGTTTTCATCTAAACAAAGTAAAATCTGTTACCTTCTGGATGTATTTTGATTCTTAGTGCTTCATTCAGATTTTAATAAAAGCTCCCATATTTCCTGAATAGTTTTGAGCCTATCTCTCCCCTTTTTCTTTCCACTGAATTTGATTTAAGGTTTTCAAGGGCACTTCACTGTCTTAGGAAGTGAAGGACGAGTCTTTTAAATATTCAGCGGTAAGAAATTTTGTAGGAAAGACCAAGTAAGAATTTTATGTTATTCTAATCAGCAAATATTATGAACCATTCCCCATACACAAACTTCAAATGAAATTCTTCACTTGTGTTTTCAATTTCAAAAAATGCTGACAAGTCATATTCTTAACAGTCCACATTTGTATTTGTTTTTACTTTTTGTTTTAAGCAGCTTTGAAACCCACATGGGATTTAGAGGCAGTAACTGTACTGAATATTAATTGAAACTGGTTACTATACTCTGTTATGTGAAAATCCCAGCTCAAGTATGTGATTAAAATTTCAGTCTTAGAATTGCATGGTTTGCAGAATTTCAAAAACACGCATTTTGAAACATAATCCTTGGTTGATGGCAGAAGGTGATTTACACCTGGTACATATGAACTTTCGTGGGATGATTTAAGGCCTTTTTGACTTTAGCTTTCAAAGTATTCACTCTCTAGAATGTACATAATGTTTCTACTTGGCTACTTCTGTCATGAAGAATGAGTTAGATCAGAAGATGCCATAAGTTACACCCCACAGGTGTCAGGTTTTATAACACAGCAAATGTCTGTGAGAGAGAGTTGCATGGAAGAGTATTTACATTTAAATTGTTATTGAAAGCATTTTCACTTTTATTTGCACTTTGGTTGCATTTTGAAAAATATCTACCCTGACATTAAAAAAGGGAACTTTTAGAAACATTCTGAGAAGTTTTTGCCAAAAGTGCAGCTGCAGTTCTAGTTTCCCACTAAGGTTATATCTTTCTCTACAATCTTGTTAACCACTGATGCTGATGTACTTACTCTCAGTACAAGGCACACACAAACTTATGAATTTTAGCTCTGACAGGTGTGGAAATTGTTGTCAATTTTTGTCATTTTTACATGAACTTACATGTCTTAGAGGCAGGTAATTTGGTAAAAAATAAATAAAATTTTACATGTGCATAAACATGTAAATAGATCTGTGTATATGTACATATATATGCATGCATACATGTATACACACATACATATACATGCATATACTTATATGTGAATTTCTATATACGCACATACATATACATGCATATACTTATATGTGAATTTCTATGTACATAGGTATATACATATGTACACATACATGTATTCATCTATCTTTGTTTCCATTAAAAACAAACAAAAGCAACTTGGTGCCTGAAGTGCAGAGAAAACCTTGACATTATTAACAATATGACTAGCCTATACACAAAGAATCAGAAAACAATATGTATTTACATGCAAATGGAAAAACATGATTGCCAATATAATGCTTCTAAAATGATTTTCCTTAACCATAGTCATGTAATTTCACCTTGTGATGTTTTAAGTAAAGTAATTTGCGCTTTATCTTTGCATGCTTTATCCTTGCTGTCTTAATAGTTTTTTCCCTTGACAGAGAGGAAAGTAAACACATCCATAACAGTATCTAAAAAGCATGAAAGAGCTTAATGTATAATAAGCAGTATACCTACACACAGCGATTCTACTTTTTAATCTCTTAAACTCTTATTTGCTGTTGCTGTTGTAGGGCCTTGCCAGTAACCCAAACAGCCCAGCACATTCTGGCATATGGACTGCCATCATGGCAGGTATTTTGTGTGAGTTATCACAAGCTCTTGCTGGTTATGAGACACTACATCACCATGAAGAGAGTAGCCCCTCATTCCTGCCAATGACAAGCTGTTTCCTTGCCACTCTTCTCAGCTTATGCTTCATTCACTAGGAAAGTGGAATTGTACCAGCATTTTACTGCTGATCAAGTTAGGGTGACTAACAGACTAGGATCTCTATGAAGGAATATCATCAGTGGGGTCCTTATTGCTGTTAAAATCTCCTTTCTGTGGACTTTCTGAATAATTTTCAGGAAAAAGTAAATGTATACCATACATTTATCTGAAAACAAAAGCAAACAAAATTTTAATCTTCTATCTACATCATGAGTTTGTTATCAGGGCTGTGAAAAACAAACAAACAAAAAAAACCAATAATTTTTAAATTACTGTTAATTATCTGTACGCCAATATCAGTAAGAGTATCTTCATATAACACGATTATGAAATGTTGATTTTTAATTAAGAGGTTCTTACACTAATATATATATATATATCTTTCATCTGTATAGAAAGGATACTCAAAATCTTGTAATCTCAACTATTTTCACTGTTCCATTTTTTAATTGCTGTCTTAACTTCTATAGTGAATTTTTGTAGAGATTCTCTTTCATAGCATTTTTTAGTAGTTAATGTAATAAAAGCTGGGCACATTGACCCTAATTAGCTTAGTATGTTATTTCAAGCTATATGAAGGGACTAGCTAAATTTTCCTTACTAATCACAACCAAAAGCCTGTTGGTTAAGCAACAGTTATTATAATAAAAAAGAGTCAGAGAGAAAAAAACAAACAAACAAAAAAACTATTTATAAATCTGTCCCTGCCAATATCACGAAGAGCACACACAAAGCAGTCATTTGCAAAGGTTTTACTTTTCAAAACAGAGCACACACACACAAAAAAAAGTCTCTCAACTCCCAGTGATGCTAATGGAAATTCTCCAAATAAATCTCTGAACATCCCTTTGAAAGTATACCACTAATGTAGACAAAAGTGTAGGTTTTTCTTTCTTTCAACATAGAGAAAGTCTGGTAGAATGTATTTTGTCCCTCCTCTCATTCTGTTACGATATTGTAGGTGGACTCTGTGAAAACACCGCTGAGATGTATTTACTCTTTTACTACAAAATAATTCCCCTTGGTTCAGAAATAAAGCAGGCTTCATCAGCTTTCTTCTTTCTTTCATGCTGGTAAGCTCTCTTTTCTTCTTTCCCTAAAGAGAATATCTATAAAGGAGAGGTGAAACCATGGTATAAACTGTAGTCATTTTGGAGGGAAGGAGGGTAACCTCATTTGGCCCATGGGAGCTCCAAGAGGGAACACACTGGGGCAAAAATCTTCCCATATTTCTTGTTCCCTCAGAGAATAACTCTTCTGCTGAAATCAAACAGATCCGAACAATTTGCTTTTCATAACCTTCTGAGGTAGTCCACAATGTCAAATTCTTCCTTAACTGGGAAAAAAGAACACCCACTAGGACTGGACTCTGAGGAAATGCGGAGTCAAAAACCAAATGCATACTTGAAAAACAAAGCCTTAATTCTCCTTTTTTTTTTTTTTGTCTTTTTCTTTTTTCCTTTTTTTTTTTTTTTTTTAAATTTTGTCTCTGACAAGGGTGGGACACTCTTCCATTTGAAAGCAAAAAAATAATTTTAATGAGAAATAGAAATGCTGCCTGTACTGAAACAATTTTTATCACTTTTTCCACTGGATAAGGCTTTTAAAAAATCACTTCACTGTTCTTTCAATGTGTTTAACCAGGTGGTATAATTTTAGTTTTGGTATCAAATTAAATTCCTCAATTTATATTCATATTTGAGATGAGTATAGATTGTTACAAATGTAAAATTATTTTCCTATTTTTTTCTCAGTAAGATATCTCAAAATTGCAGCTTTCCAATTTGTAGTGGAACAAAATATTTAGTTGGCAAATTTTCCCCGGGGGGGTAATTCTGTGGTTGTGGCCCGTGCTACTCTGTATGATGGATTTTGACAACTTCTGCCAAAAGAATGAAGTCCTAGGATTTACAGAATAATTATCTCAACTGAGAAATCAGAGAATGTGTAACAATTATGAATACCAGGAAGGAAAACAAAAACAAAACATTATTTTCTTTAGAATATAAGATTAATAAAAACAAATATATTAAATGTTATGGAGATTTAAAACAGCTACACTTTAGTGAGACAAGGGATGATACATTCTGTTTACATCTCACGGTTAATTAGGTCAGACTGAAATATTGCACTAAAATGTTGTGATTTTGTTTATATTCAGAGCTAATACTCAGTAGAAGGAATATAGTGACTACAGCATGTTTGAGTTATGATTTATCATATGATAAAGTTTATATATTTATGCTAAACTAAGATTAACGATATTTCATTCCTTTCTTGTGTCAACATTATGCAGAGAGGTGGAAATCCTGACATAGAAGAACTTGAAGATATATTCACTTATATATTGAAGAAAGCTTCAGGTAGCAAAATCTGTCCAGACTGCATTCTTCTAGAATTAAAGAGGGATTTCATTGCGAAACGGAGTTTGTTCACAGTATTTTAACTTTTTCAAGCAGTAAATAAATACCTTTCAAATTAAAATTCTGCCCTTCCTCCAATGCCTCAAAAGTACCCATTTTAATTTTCTTATTTGTGGGTAGAAATAATTAATCAATTATTTCTTTCTTTTAGATAATGTTGTTTCCATGATCAGCTGGCAGTGCCTGGGTACAAGAGGTGGCATTCATGCTATATGCTTTCTGATTTCTGCTAACATCTTACAGAAAGCCTTTTTTCTGAGATCACCCACTGTAACAGAAATGACTATTAGCTAAAGTGCTTTTTGTCTTTATTTTTATTCATTTTCAAAGGAACATAACTCTAGTACCCAAAGTGCAGAGTTGCATCCATTTTTTCTAGTTCTGGGATGTTTGCCTCTCAATCTTATTTGTAGGTCATCATCCAGATACATAAAACTACTAAAATTGTACTTTTTATAGAAACAACACTTGATGCAAAAATGCTCACTGTGTGGTTTAAGAGGAAGCAATTTTCCAGTAGAAAATTGCTGCTATGCTTTCAGTTTTTTAAAAATTGAATTATTTGGTCATTTATGGAATACAGTGGAGTATCCTGAAAAGCTGTATAATTCAAATAATTCAAAAGAACTCTCAAAAAAAAATTCAGAGAGTAATAGAAAGGGATATGATTATGAAGTATTTAAACAATAGGTTCAAAAATACTCAAGAACTCCAATTCCACTGTTGCACATCCCAACTGTGTTGCAATCCTATATCAAGCTGAGTCCTCACAGATAGAGAAATCCCATCTTCCCCCCTCCTTTTCACCTGCCTGACTTTTCAGCTAAATACAGCCAGAGCATCTAACTTTATTTAACTCTGCCTGGATGAAATCATAGCTGACCACTAAGTATCTATGATTTACACAGAACTAACTCACAATAAGCATCATGGGACATGTCTGAATTGCAAATTAATGATAAGTACAAGAATATTATATAGCTCTAATTATTAGAAAAAGCAACCCATAAAACCTTGGCAAATACCTATTACTTTTCTACTCCATCTCAGTTCTTTGGGAATCAGAGGTTCTACAGTTATATGCTATTTCTAAGACTAACCTGAAAAATATCAAAGAGATAATTAAGAAACTGGAGCACTTATCATACAAGATTTTTATGACAGTGGAACTTTCTGTGAAGATTATAATCTGTTAGTGAGGAGTGGGATCTGCCTGTCTAGATGAAACAGGGCAATCTTAGACAGCAGGGTAGCTAGCTTAGTGAGGCAAGCTTTAAGCTGAAGGATCTGGGGTACAGGGTCCAAAATGATAACGCTTACAAGATTGCAACTGACTAGGGAATGAGCAAGGCAAATCAGAACAGTGACAAAGTTTCCTTAGCTGCCTGCCATTACATGAGCAAGAAGGCCAGTCACCTCAGTGTATGCGCAGCTACAGGTGGATCCTCTAGCATCCCTCTAGGAAAACCTAGGGAATTCTCTGCTCCTTTTTCTTCTCTGAAGTGCTCAAATACCAACACATGCAGCATGAAAAATGAACAGGAAAAAGCAGAGATCCGTGTGTGGTTGCAGAGTAATTGTGATCACGCTGTGATCATGGAAACATAGTGGGAGATCTTGCATAACTGGAATGTTGTCATGGATAGCCATGTACTATTTAGGAAAGATGTGCCAGCAAGGCAAGGATGTGGAGTTCTCTTTATGTAAGAAAACTCCAGGAGTGTATCAAGATCTGCTAAAGTTGAATGGGGAACCTGTGTGTGAGAATTAAGAGGCAGACTAATATGAGTGACATCATTGTGAGTGTTTACTAAAGGACATCTGTTCAGTAGGAAGAAGTTGATAAATCCTTCTACAAACAGCTAAAAGTATTCTTGTGATCACAGATACTGCTTCTCCTGGGGGACCTCAAACACCATGATATTTGCTATAAAAGCAATACTGTCAGGCACAGAATCCAGGAAATGCCTGCAGTGTACTGAAGATAACTGGAGAGTTGACCAGAGAAGAACCTTATGAGATTCAGCAAGGGAAAGTGTAGAGTCCTATGCCTGGGGAAGAATGATTGCACACTTCAGTACAGGTGGGAGGCTGACCTGCTGGAAAGGAGTTCCACAGAGAAGGACATAGGTGACCTGGTGGACAGTAGATTGAGCACGAATCAGCAGTGCACCCTTTTAGCCAAGAAGGCCAGTGAGATCTTGGGTTAATTTAAAAGACTATGGACAATGTGAAAAGAAAGGTGGTCCTCTCTACTCTGCCCTAGTGAGGCTACATCTGGAATACAGTCCTGGGCTCCCCAGTTTGAAAAAAAAAATAAAAAAATAAAAAACTTCTAGAGACAGTGCAGCAGATGGCCACAAAGATGATGAGGGGCCTGGAGCATCTCCATTATGAAGAAAGGCTGAGACACGGGAATATTCAGCATGGAGAAGAGAAGACTCAGAGGGGATCTTATCAATGCTTATAAATATCTAAAGGGCAGGAGTTAAGAGGATGGGGTCAGGCTCTTTTCAGCGGTGCCAGAGACAGAACAAGGTTCAACAGGCATGAAGTGGAATGTGGGAATTTCAATAAGAACGTTAGAAAAACTCCTTTACACTGGGAGTGACAGAGTACTGAAACAGGATGCCCAGAGAAGTTGTGGAGACTTTTCTGGAGATATTCAAAACTGGCCAAGATGCTTTCTTGTGCAATTTAAACAAGGGAACCCACTTTAGCAGAGAATTTGTATTATACGATCTCCAGAGGTTACTTCTATGATTCTGTGAAAGGTTGAGGGAGCTTGGACTGTTTACTTTCAACAGGAGGCTCAGAGTGATCTTATCAGCATATCTAAACAACTCCAGGAAGAGAACAATAAATAAATACATACATACATACATACATACACAAATAGATAGATAGATAGATAGATAGATAGATAGATAGATAGATAGATA
>JAPSGF010000028.1:7352940-7383268 GCA_035772895.1 Perdix hodgsoniae | reverse complement strand
ATAGATAGATAGATAGATAGATAGATAGATAGATAGATAGATAGATAGATAGATAGATAATGGGACCAGACTGCTGTCAGTGTATCTGCTGAACAGACAAGAGGCAGCAGGAACAAATTCAAACATTAAAATTCCACTAAAACATAGTTCTTTATGCATGCATTTATTTATATTTTACTGTGCAGGAGATTAAACACTGGAACAGACTTCTCAGAGATATTATGTGTATTCATTCTTGGAGATAATCAAAACTCAACTGCACATGATCCTGGACACCCAGTTCTACCTATACACATTGTTAAAATATACAAAACCTTTTCAACCACAGAAATTCTGTGAGTCTGATTCTGAGAGTCTGCAATATTGAAGCTTATAAACTCAGGAGTGAAATCCAGACCCCACTCATGAAATGAGAGTCATTTTTGGCACTGATTTAGAGTATTTTATCTGGTATGATATCTTTTAAATAAAGTTAAGGAACTTTTGGATTTTGTAAGGAATGTTTGGATTTTGTGTTGAGGGACATGGTTAAGTTAGTACTATTCGTGATAGGTGGATGGTTGGACTGGACAATCTTGAAGGTTTTTTCCAACCTTGATGATTTTGTGATTCTGTGATTCTTCCTACGTGCACACTATGTAGTGACTGATTCCCTAAGGAGTTAAAGGATGTATAATTGTAGGACACAACAATTTTCTGACCCCTGCTAAGAGAACTAATGTATCAAGACTTCTGCATATTCTTCTTCTCTTGGGGGAAAGCTTTGTGTTATTTGCTGTGTTTGCACAGTTCTGGTACCTGCAATGTTTAGATTCGCTTTCTTTTATTCAAACACATTTGTTCCAGTTGCTTTTCTGACCTATTTTTGTCTTTAGTGAGTACTGTAATTATTATTTGAAAAGAAAAATGCATTCTGCAAGGTTTTGCTTTTTTTTTTTGTAAGCAGCAATGTATTTGCCTGATTGACTGAAGCAGATAGCTTGAAGATTATGCCTTTATTTCTAAGAGGATTGTCTCTATATCTTTGTGGAAATTTGCACACTTACCATTTATGGAAACCTAATCTTTGTTCTTTTCATTGTATGTGCTAAATCTAAAATATATCAAGTCCATTGAAACTTAACACATTGTCTTGGTAAAAATAAAAAAAAATCTTTGCTAAAATTCACTGAAATTTCTACCAATTCTTTGATGAATTTCCTGTGAGAAACATTATGGAATTTTCAGTCTCAGATTGTGCATAAATATTGTCTTAATACTTTCCAAACGTTCTAGCACCACAAAATGTGACCATCTCCTTTTCCCCATCTATGATGCCACATAAGGTCATCTAAACCAATAATGTGCTCACTACCTGACAACAGAAAATTGCATTTTCTTAACAATCCTTGAGACATCATGTCAATGAGTGAATTAATGAGGTTACAAACTGTGCTTTTTGAAAACGAACTGAAACATTTCCAGAACCAGAATGAAATCCCTAGTAACGATGAACTGTAACACCTGTAATCTTATTGACTGACAGAAAAACCACGGGAAGAAGATTGTTGCCATCCCTGCAAATAAATGTGAAATGAGATACCATACAAGTCTTCTCTGTTCCACTTGTTACAGGAAGAATTGTTATCTTCCTCCTCTCCCTGTTTCCAGGCCAGGGTTTATTACACTGCTTTACAATACTTTTGGTTAATATAAAAGGGAGTGCAAGCTGCAAATGAAAAGCAATTTTTTGTTGTAAGCAAGAGATGAAGTATTTGGATCTAAATTGTTGATCCTACCTCAAGAAATGGGCTGACCTAGCCTTTGAGACAAATCAGTGAATCTCAGTACATTTAGTGCTTGACTATATCCTACATAATCTGTCATCTCCAGTTTGGGACCATATTTTACGTTCCTTTCCCTATCCCCCCTCCCCAGTACACACGCTTTTTAGTATCTTATTGAAATACTTAAAAGTTTAACATTCTGTAGAAACTAGGATAAGAATACTGAAAAAGTTGAAGGACACATAGCTATGAGTTAGTAAAAAAGCAGTTTTTAAAGAGGATAGAAGAAAAAAACATCACCTGTCTCCTATTGTTTTGCTTCTAATTTAATAAAATAGATTGTATTTTATTAAATATGATTTTCTCTGAATAAATAAATCATCTCTATTTTCCTCAGTTTATGCCTTATAATCAACCTCCTTTGCTATTTCATGCAGATAGAAATTTCTAAATGATCCAGCTTATTTAGATAATCAAGTCAATTAAATTTGTACTACAGGGGTTCTTCTCTGCATGCAGTTGTCTTTCCCTTAGGATTTCTAATTTAATTAAAAAAAATAATAATTCTATAATCAAACAAGAAAACTGTACACCCATTTAAATGAATACAACAAACCTAGCTAAATAGAAAGGAATCTTACTACAGATTACTTCTACTTAACTCACTGTAAACATTATAACCCCTTTCATAACTCTAAATTACAATGTTTTTTGTCAGTTATCAATGTTTTTTTGTCATTTTCTAAATCATTGAATGATGAAACCTAAAACTCTTACTCCCAGACATATCTGGGTTTTCACACTAAGAATAAATAGTAGTACAGAAACATATTGTTATAAAAGGGCCATAAGGAAATGCACTCAATCATTATGAGTATTTAATGCATATCCTCTGCTTTACCAAAGTTATAATCCCATCTGTTGCATGGTTAACCATGCATTTTTCTCCATGACCTCAAGTAATTCCAAGAGATGGAATGTGGTCCAGTTGAATGGACAATATAAGCACAATATGGGTCCCTACCTCAAATATTAGTACTATAAAGCTGGCTCATTTTCTTTTCCAATAACACTACTTTAGCAGTGATTTATTTTTTTTTAATATATTGTTTTACAAAAGACAAAATACTAGAATTACATTAAATGTGAGTTTCAATAATTGTAATGACAATATCTATTTTCCTTCAACTGTACCTCTTCCACTCTTTATATTTAACCAATTTTTATGATGAACCAACTGATTTTTAAATGACTAACTCATTGTTAAGGTTTTCCTGAATTTTATTTGTTGAATCATAGAAATTGAAGTTGTTTGTCCAATAAGTTCCAACCCTACTATTTCTTAATTTATATAAGGAATGCTCAAACAGGAATCTGGCTTCTTAGTATTCTGGGTTGTACATTTTTTCCCGTTACTCTCATTTTGAATGAGAAAGTATTACCTATTATACATATATAGACATTTATGTTCCTTTTATTAAAGTCTTGCTAGGTTCTAGTTTCTGATTTATCATGTTTTATATTATGATATAAAGGTCATATAGTTGCTGCTCACAGGTGAGTCCATAGGATGCACTGTAGTTTGCTTCTTTCCCTGTAGCTGACTTTTTTTTTCTTCTTTTTTTTTCCCCAAAGATATTGTAAAAAGACTTCAGTGTGATTGTTACTTATAATGATGCCTGGAGTTTGAACAGATACCCAGTGGTAGCATTGGGCCCGGTGAAACAAAGAGGGCCATAGAATTATTCCGTATTATTCTGTATACATTAATAAATATGCTTTTCTTTCCTCGGTTGTATAATTAATTAATTAATGTAACTGGAGCATATACTTTTAAAACCACAGCTATGCTGGGACCCTAAGCAGTATTTAAAGTCTTATTGTCTCTTTTCCCATTTCTTCTCTTCATTTAAAGTCTCATAATGTTTGCTGTATTTCATGCCTGCATTTCTTTTTTTATTTTTTTTTGGGGGGGGGGGGGAGTGTGTGTGTTTGTTTTTTGTTTGTTTGTTTGTTGTTTTTTTCTTTTTACTTCTGAAAAGGAAATAAATGAGTCTTTGCTATCATTAGGCTTTTTTTTCTTTTTCTTTTTTTTTTTTCTTCCTCTTTTTTACACTTCTTAGCTACTCAGGTTTTTCTGTATCATGTTCCAATTTTCCTTTCATGATTAGATACTAGATCTACCCTGCCAAAATGATTTCCTGTATTGATTATTCTAACTCTAATTATAGGAGGGGACATATATGGATTTATTCTATTAAGACTATCTACAAATATAAGCTTCTATATTCCAAAGAACCAAAGATCTGTGCTCTTTATTCACATTAATCACAATTATAGGTTTTATCGACTAATTCTCCCCCCATTTTACAGTTGAAACTGAATGGATATTGGTTTAGGCATTTGTTTCTTCTTAAAACAATCTACTTAAAGAGTATTTCCACCTGTAAAACAAAACCTAAAATATTAGTAAATTGACATCTATTTTTTAAAAAATAAACATAGTATTGAGTCCTTATAGGTAATTAAAAAAATTAAGGTTGCCTTTTTTTTTTTCCCTCATGTATGAAATCATTTTGTCTTGTTCTTTTCATGCTTAAGTTTTCTACAACAGTGCTTCAGTTAGACAAAAGTTCTTTAAATGCTTATCAGAAAATAATAGCTTATTCAAATAGGTTAATTTATTAGAACTGCACGAGGGATTTTATTAAATATTCATTTTCTTCTAACTGTTCTGATATTATTAATTTCAGTTTGGCTATAGTGTAATCAATTAAAGTGAAACATGCTGTGAGAAAGTGAGCCTAGCACATTAATTTAATCTATTTTAGCTACTCCTGCTGTCTCTGAAATCATTTCTATGGTTACAAGGCATTTGTCAGAGATTTCTAAAGGAAAACATCCTGCATTGCTGATTCTTCTCTAAATAAGGCTCACATTTTATTATTCTCTCTTGAAATACCTAGTTTGCGATTGCTGTAACCCTAAACATTTCTCACCTCGTTGAAAAGAATTAAAACATTGTCATCAATTGACACTTTCTCACTTTCTCTACACAGAATACACAGTAGCTGCTTGTAAAACAGATACAAGAAACTTACAAATATTTATAAGTAGCTTGGAGAACTTGACATGTCTCATCAGAAATATCAAAGTACTCTGTTTCTTTTCACCCTTTTAGGAGACATGTTGACAAATTCCACCATGGGTTTTAGAGTTGTTAGAGCTTGGTTGAGATGAATATAAATTGTCACCTATAATATCAAGAAAGGAGGAAGTATTTCAGTTGTGATCTCTTAACATTAATTCCTACCTACAATTCTGTTCCTGCATTTGATATAGTTTGTATGTAGGCTAAAGCGGCAGTAATTTAGAATAGAAAGAGTTATCCTGTAAGTATTTGAATACATCAACCTTATATAGGCTGCTTTCATTTGATAAATACATCATTTTCAATCAGCATCTGAGTGTTAGCATCCAATATGAAGTAGCTTAAAATTAAGCCAATTTACATAAATTTGCACGACTGCCCAAAGAAAAAATCTAGCTCTTGCACTTGTTCTCTCCTTCCAGGATGAGAGTTTCTTAGTCTGAATGATCACTGTAAAACTCCATTTTCTGCTAGTCTCTGAATAAAGAAATTGTGTAGTGGCCATCTTTGTCAAGATGTAGACTGGAATGTTGTTCCTTTATTTGCAGAGACTGAAACTCCATCATCTAAACGAGTCTCACTGTTGCCAGCTTAAGGCAAATAAAACAATTTATCTTTCTCTGCAGAGAAATGGTGAGATCATTTCAAGTTTTCTTTTGTTGCTTCTTTACATGTTTTTAACAGTAGATTGTCTGTGCTGTTATTTATTTGTGTGATAGTACTACTCAGAAATCTAGTTGATGATGAATTCTGTAAGTACAGCAATAGCTACAGGAAATCTCATAATTGTTTAATATAAATCAGAAGATACCTCTGGACTACCTAGTACAGGCTCAAAGCAAATCTAGCTGCAAAGTTATTTCAGGTTAACGTTGGCTTTACTCTGCCCAAAAAACTTCCAAGATGGAGATTTTGTGGCCTTTCTGGACTTCTGTCCCAGTCCTTAACTATGCTATCACAGTGTTCATTGTTTATTTCTTTGTTCGTTTTTGATCTAGTTGAAACTGAGTTGTATAAGTAGTGTCTAAAGTCTGTCTATTATTTATGGCAGCTCAATATCTATTTGAAAATAGCAATTAGGTCCTCTCCTGCTTAGGCATATTTCCTCTGTGCAAAAGGCCATTTCCTCTATTCTCTCCTTGTATATCTCATGTCTTAACCATCTCAGCAATATGGTACTAAAGAGGATATAGCTGGAAAAGTAAAGATGATCAAAGAAGACAGAGGAAACTGAAAAATAAGCAAAGTGATCAAGGTAGTGCTAGGTTTTAAATAATTTTTATTTTTATTTTTATTTTTTTTCTTCTGAAAAAGCAGTTCTGTTGCTTCAAAACTTCTTTAATGACAATGAACCATGAAGAATTTTGACATTAACCCCTACTTCTGGCAACAGGATTACTCTCCTTCATAAAGACTTGTTTACACTCAAATTTTGGCATAAGAAGCAGATTATTGTCTCCAGAACATTTATACGAAGCTCAAGAAACCTTGAAAGATTAAAAGCTGGAATATGAATGTTTGTAAACTTGTGATTATAGATTGTTGTCACTGTATTTAAAAATAGAACAACCAAATTTTTATTTTATTTATTTTTTTTTTTTCCCCCAACAGCTTCTTTAATATTAAACATTCAGTTTGGTAGAAGGAAGCCACCATGGGAAGGGAGGAGGCTACTAGATCTACCAGCCTTCAAGTTAAACCACATTCTCTCTCTGAGCATGCTAGTCCTCAGCTGTGCAGGTTTTAACCACTGCAAATGATTCTTTTAAGGGGTATTCTTTGTTAACTGTTAGTTACTTTCCAATAAATCCAACTATCTTTTTTGTTTGTTTGTTTTTAATCATTTCTAAATCACTTGTAAAGACAACTGACACTGAGAACCAGTGGAGATCTCATGGGTGTCACCTGAAGCTTTTTCCACACGTCCCAATAAGGAATAGTTTTATCCATTCACTGGTGAACTATCACCACCATTTCCTTAAAAGAAACTAGAAAAATACACCTTCTTTCAGTAACGATGTAATTTTGGAAAAAGACATCATTTTCAGTCTTCGTGATGTTAAAAGGTTTTGCATGTTTTTCATCATGAAAACAGAAATTCAGTTATAGGACTTGACCTGAATGCAGCTAGAAATCTTGATTTAAGATTACTAATTGCTTTATGACTCAAACTCAATATGAAAACACTGCAAAAGCAGGGTTTTTTATTTACTTTTTCTTTGGCATTTATACACTGTGAGAAATAAACTGCTGGGGTAAGCAGCAGGCTTTTCAATATGTTTTATTTATTTATACGCAGAACTTTAAGCATATGTCATATTGATGGCATTTACATCATAATATATGTTGTTCCCTATAGCTGTGCAAATTCATCAAAAACTGTCTGAATATCTACTGAACATTAAGGCAGGAAGAGCTTACCAAACTTTTTTCCATCTGTTTCTTATCCCGCAGGCTCAGCTTTTCTGCATAAAGCACCCAGTGAAGGAAATGTGTTTTAAAATGTAATAGTATGCATTTGAAAGAAAATGTTTCCTTTTCTTAATCCCAAGAAAAGAAGAAACAGACATGAGAATTTAGATTGTGGCAACCATGAAAACAAAAAAGAATGTGTGGAGAGCATCTACAGGGAGAACTGAGAAAAAGGATTACATCTAGATTAAATTAAATACATTATAAAATGACAAATTACAACAAATATATAAACAAATATTCATTTTCAGATGTACAGTTCCAATACACACACACACACACACAGATATATACACATATCTATCTTCAATAACACAAGCTCAGTGTTTTTTAATTTTATGCTCTCCAGCTTTTCAAGACTTTGCCCTTTCTTGTGTTTTTTCTAAGATGTAGGGGCTACCAAAGTTGTCAACTTTGTGGCAGTAGTCTAAGAGTATCAGGAAATATTGTACAGGACTTCTAATGGTATGTAGGGTTGCAGTAAGTTCTTGAATGCCTCATTTGTGGGCCCCAGAGCTGTTAGCACCACTAGCGAGGGTAGAAACCATTGGAAAACTGCCTACACATCCAAATTAGGGTGAGAAAGTGATTTGTCTGATCTTTGATACTGTTCTAAAGATATGGATAGCCAAAAGTTATGTGTTTGATTTCAGTAGGTCTGGGTCAAGCCTGCCTTGTGTCTAACCAGACACAATCAGTAAAATATTGCAGGTTGAAAAGAGTAGATGCCCTTTCACATGTATGCCACAGCTCACGAACATTCTGTGTTTATTGTTCTGTAAGTTGCATGGAGACCTACTTTCTATACTGTTATATTGGACAGTGAGTGACAGTGTATGCTTTATTTATCAGAATATCAGAAGAAGGAAAAAGGAGCTCCCTTTGCATTAAATATTTTCTTTTAAGATCTAGACATAAATGAAATATATTTTATATAAGAATATAATTACCATGAGCCACTTGCTGTCTTGCAGAAGAATCATAGTCGATAAGAATCCACATAATACTACAGAACATGGACAGAGTAACAGAGCCAGTGAGCAGCACTCTAACAATGGCAGCAGATGTCCAGTACCTTGAGCATACATGTAGGAAGAGAGGATATGTGTTTTTGAACTCAGAGAGTGCACGATAAATGACTTATTTACTCCTTACCTATCTATCTATTTATTTATTTTTCCCATAGAAGGAACGGTTACCTTTAATTAAGAAAAATACGACAAGTCTGAAATGCGACAGGTGAGATGGAAAATTAGATAAGATAGAATCTTCCCTTTACTCCCAATAGATAAACTCTATTTGTTTCCTGGCAATATAAGATCTTCAGGGCTGAAATTAGCACATAAAATTTTCATTCTGAATAGCCCAGAACCATTAATCTTAAGAAATATACTATCACTAAGGTACCTTTGTGATATGGCTACCATGTAGGATGTAAAATAATCAGTACTCAACAAATGTTTCTCTTAGTATGCTGACTTTCAGAAGGTATATAAGTGATATCATGTTTCCATTGTTCTAAAAAGATCTTGATTTCTGAATTTTTGACACAGCTGTTTGGCCTCCAGTAGCAATTCCAAGAACGCCTACTTTCTACATTAGTCACTCACTGACTCGCTGACCATTTGTGTGTGTATGTATATATAAAAAAACTACAGAAGAAAAAATGGTTCCAGTTACATGGTTGGCATTTGAAATTTTACTCCTTGGGCAACAGTAACAAAAGTTTTGTGTTTAGCTTCCTAAACATTCCCAAACTCAATGGGAAAGATAAAAACAAACATGACATTTTATCCTTGGCAAGTCAGATAATAAGGTAGAGTTCCTTTTTGCCATTACAAAATAATTATTTGTTCTCTACCTCATGTTTATTTCTGCAAATAACAAAAAGAACTAACTCACCTAGTAAAACAGAGAACAAAAAGCCATCAGCTAGGGAAAAGATACCAAGTCCTTGAGCTTAATCACAATTCTGTAATGATGTAGCCAAGAGTGGAATTCTTCCAGGGACACAAAAGGTTCCACGTAAATGCAGACATAATCCAAAAATGATTGTATGCCACAATCCAATGCTATCGTCAGGAAATTATCATGGAATTAGTTTCTCCAGTGAAAATTGGCTGGTATACAACTAATTTAACAGAATTTGGAAGATGTTACAGGGTCTAGCAAAATGCTGGCATGCAAATTTTACCATTTGTAAATGCAAGAAATTGTCCAGAAAATATAAAATAAATTATATTCACATATTGAAGTTGAAATATATCATAAGAATGATCAGTGTGTCTCTTTAGATTTTTAGTTTTTTTACTGTGTACTGGTAGAAATGAACCATAGAGGGACTAATGAAGAAGAAATAAAGACTAAAATAAATAATAAATTAATAAATAAGCCTGGATACACTTTACATGACGTAAATAATAGAAAATGATATAGTATTCTCACTGCAAATTTTCACTGCACTCTGCAATGTGCCCTAAAATATGTATTTTAAATAATAGAAATAAAAGTAATTGCCTTAGAGGCATAATAAGAACTGTCATACAAAAAGCAAATAAAATGACTGTGACCAATTTGACTCAAAGCAGGACAAGGAAGAAAGAGACAAAAATCAGATGCTACTGTTGCTGTTTGATTAAATCCTTACTGCATTAGCCCCAGCGCAACTGACTAACTACCTGGTCAGGGCCAAGAACTATCGACACTCACCAATATGATGAGCAATAAAATGGCCTTTAATGTACTGCACAGTTTGCTTATATACATGCCTTGCTTCGTCTATACCCTCTAAGCACCCATTATAAATCAATCACAGAGCAGGGTAGGTCCTGACCTGTCACATACCAAAGCCTCATTATCTTATCACCTACTACAACATGCTATCAATATAAACAAAATCCTGTTTCCCTCGAATTGCAATAATAAAATCTTAATATATTCACCTGACAGAACTAGTTTAAGAAATACTTTACATTTGTGCCACATCATAATTATTTTGCAGAACTTTCTGCCACGAGGTTTCGTTGAATCAACAAAATTTATTAGTATAATACTATCAGTGTAACAGTGAGGCTTGTGATATGGGTTAATGAAAATTTCCATTGTTAAAACATGCCAATAAAAATTAATTCCCCGAATTCCTGTGGTTCAAGATGTACATTGCCTTCTTACCCTGAGAGAAGCACAAGCTCAGCCACAGCTGCTTGTTCTGAATTTTCACTTCCCCTTCTCAAAAGCAGGTATGCTAATGTAGAAAGATACAGAGTAAAGAAGGGCGATGCTCTAACGCTCACTCCAAATGGCATTTGCTACTATGTCTTCATATTTAATTACTTAGTTGTTAGATCTAACTAAAACATGTCAATTCAAACTTCATTTTTATTAAAAAAATGAGTTTTTTGGTAACAGAAGCTACTTAAAATTAGCTAAATCTTACATAGCTGCCTATTTAGACAAGTTAACTATTTCTCAGCCTTGAATTTCAATTTCCTTTTAGATTGCAACTGTTTGCAATGAAAATGAAATATATTCTTCTTGACCCTAAACTACAAATAATATTTTCTAATTGCCAGAACCATTACCTGATATATAATATACTACTTCATGCTTTTGTCTGGGAATGCCTCTGCCCTTTAACTGCATACTTCACAGAGCAAGAAATGAGGAACAGAGATTTCTTATTTCCTTCACTAAAGGAATATCTTCTTACAGCCACTTAACTGAGAAGTAACATAACGGGCAGGCAGGCAAAAACAACAACAACAACAACACATACTAAAAATGTTTGTCGTTACCCCCTGCACTCTTTCTCAAACAAACTGGTATTTGAGATCAACATCTTAAGTGTTATTACTAAAGATGAACAAAGGAACTTCTTAAGTACTTTCTGCCCTGAGGGGATTTGGAAATCTATACAGCATTGTTTTTTTTTCTGTTTGTCCCTGAAGAAAAACATTCTCCTGTGGTCTGGTCTGTTAACCGCAGTGGACTCATGAAGCATACTAGCTTTTGCTAAGCTGTCTTTAGGGTTCCTATAGGAGTTATTTAGCAGTAGCCAGAAAGAAAATAAGCTTCATCAGAGGCATGAAAATTAACTATAATCATACCTTGATTTAGTTAGTGGAATTTTAATGAAGGACTCCATAAAAATCCCAGAGGCACATCACTGCTTTAATTGTTAAACTTTAATTATTATTTGTGATACGAAACAGATGTTTTTCTTGGTAACCTCATGTACTTGAATACTACTTTGAAATGTGCTAAATGACCACCTTGCAACTAGGTCAAGTGATTAAGAAGACAGCCAGATGGTTGTTTAATCTAAATGAATATTATACAGAGAGAACTTCTGAAGCATGTTTAATAAAGGTTATACTTCTACACATTGTGATATTTCAAAGTCTGATGAACAGACTTGTTGCTATGATGGATTTGCAATAGGAGAGAGTTAATAATTTCTCTACAGTAGTTCCTATTTAGTATTAAAATATTATTTTTCACTTTGGTCCTTAAAATGGAGGTGAGAGAGAAAGCTAAGAAAAATGGTTTTGTTGATACAAATAATAGGTAACAAATGAAGTACTTCTCCATGGGAATGTGAAAATAATAAACACTCCTTTTTCAGTAGCATAGAAACTTATAACTAGTAAGAGAGTTGTAGAGCTGTCAGTTCTACGAGTTGAAAAAGCCATGACTCAGACTATTCACAGGTTGGCCTCAACATTATGATGCTTAAAAATTATTTTCAAATATCTGTCAAACATTTTTTTAACAGAAACATAAATGTTGTATGACCCTCAATATGAAATTCACCCGTAAAGAGTACCAAATTGGTACAAGTTTTCAGCACTATTTTGAGTCAAATTCAGTTTGCTGTTATCTAACTTGTGGACCTGCTTTTTTTGTCTTTCCCTCAATCTTGCTCATGGTTACTCATGACAGGAAGAGGTGTTGAAGTTTCATGAAGGAATTCTTTTGTCAAAGCAGATTTTGAGAACTTTGTTGCTGTATCTGACATTTCCTAGCATACAGCTGAGAAACACAACTCCAGACAACCTGAATCTTCTCTGGAAATCACAAACATGATTCTGATGGATGCAATTATCAATTATTATGTGACCTGTGGACTCTTGAATTATGGTCAGCGTTTTCTAAAGAAAGCACTAAAGTTGTCATTTATGTCTAAATTACCCTGAATTTGCAGAAGAAATAGACCACATACACATACACTGGTATCTGCTGAAGTATTCCCAAACAGGTGAATGTTAGAGCTCTTCCTGCCTCTGCTGTAAAGACTGCTGGAAAACAAGAAATGAAACATTTAATTTAACGCAGTAATACATTTTTCTCTTTCTTATAGAAGTATGCAAATGAAGTAATTAAACTGGGTTTCATGAAACCATCTCCCCTATTTCTGATCTACTAATAACATATGTGCTTGATTCTGTATATAGACAAGTTGGTTGTATTATCCTTTTCTTCTTTAAAGGTTCTCATTCAAGTATTGGTCCATTATCTATTCTGAGAGATGGAAAAGGTTCAAAGCTAGTTGAAACATGGTTTTGAACAACTAGGTCTAGTGGAAGATACTCCTCAACGAAGGTGACTAGGTGATCTTTAAATGTTCCTTTCAACCCAAATCAGTATGACAATTTTGTCCTGATGTACAAGTAAAAGCTTGAACCCATGAAGCAGAAATTGTCTCAGTGTTAATCAAAGACATAGTTTAATGTCATTTAGAGCAGCAAAATAATGCTCGTCTGTACAGCTTGATTGCTAGTACTGACATCACTACTTTTATTACTTTTGCTGCTTTGGAAACCAATTGACATTCAGTTCAGAAATAACTCTGTTTGCTCAGCCAAACTGACTTCAATGATCTCCCTGTGAGCTGACAGCTGGCTTTCAACAGATGATGATGAGTAATCAGCTGATCATGGCTGAAAACAGAACTGTGCACCTGGAACTATCTTAAACTTGTATTTCTATTACATTTAGAATAATTACAGTGGCTTCAAGAATTTATATAGTATAATAACATTTCTGTTCAATATTAGAAAAATTGGTTATTTACAATCACATTTGCATAGCTGAGTTTACCTCTCTGTATTAGAGTAACTATGAAAACTGAAGCATTTCAAACATATACACATTTTTTCTTCAGATTTTTTTTTTTTTTCCCATCAGACTAATGTGAAATAGAGATAGTTATAATCAGAGATTATAACCCACAGCACTGGGTCACAGATGAAATTTCTGGGCTTCAGAATTTTTATTGTATTTCAGCATGCTCTCCATTCTTAATAATCATCTGGATTATTTTAATTAAATATGATACTTTTGAATATTTTTTCTACTAAGTTGCACATTTGTAAAATTGGAAAATGAGGTATGAACTGATTTGAACTGATTTTATTTGTTGGCACGAAATAACAAGCAAGATAACAAACTTCATTCTGTTAGAGTATTACTCGTTTTCAGTGGATGGATTGTTAAAATTAATGCCTAGTCAAATATTTAGCAAAATTAGCAAATAACATCCACAATTAGATAGTTCAAGATCAGCATACAATCATACAATATCACATTGCTCCTTTATGTGAAATACATACCAACAAAGACCTTATGATATTTTTTTGAAGAGTAGGAAGAGGCAGACAAAAAAAAAAAAAAAATTGCAATATTATGACAGAGAGAATTGCTAACTGATATTGTTGATATTATATTAGCGACATGGCATTAATAAACTTCATTATGGCATTTGCTATGAAGGTATTATATATAATCTCATTTGGTAAATAAGAAGCAGTAGGCATGTGTCTTATAGAATCATAGAATGATTTGGGTCAGTAGAGACCTTAAAGACAATATGGTTCCAACCTCTTGCCATGGTTGGCACCTTCCTCTAGACCAGGATTCTCAACTTTTCCTTGTACACTTACAGGATGGGGCATCCACAGCTTCTGGGCAACCTGTTCCTGGGCCTCACCTCTCTCATATTAAATAATTTTAGACCATTTAAGCCCACTGTTCACGCATGAATTGGAACTATTCAGCTTGGATGATAGGAAGTAACAGGCATCTAAAAATAATACAGAGCATATCTGGAGGGAAAAAAAAAAAAAATTGGACACGAGTATCATCATCCATACATAACAAACACAAAATAGCTTACTTTCTCAGAATTATCCCATGAGATTTTCTGAAGCATGCTTTCTATCACACCAGTAAGAAAAAGTGGACTGGTGAATTTATCTTGACTCTTTTCCAGACAGATTAAAATCTCAGGATGTGTTTGGTACACAAACAAGGCAGCTGAAAAAAATGTTTTAATCAACCTCTATAATCAAAGGAGTGTATTCTAGTTGTTCAATTTAATGCCATCACAGCAATAGCATATAACATGCATTACTGTTTCCATTAGAGTGTATTGTTTTCTTCTTTTTCTGAGAGAGAGTAAATGAAAATTTAACATGCCATCAGAATACATAGTAGTATTTTGAAGAATAACCATTTTTTTCTAGTGACAAAAAATAAGCTTTGCTTTCTCTTAAATTTATTTTATTTCATTATCAGTGAGAGAATCCCAACTGCATGAAAACTTCTGTGTACCTAGCAGAGGGTGGAGAGCACTTAGAACTGAACAAACTGGAAGCAAAGAGAACTGTCACTATCTTTAGAAAAATGAAGCCATTGAAATACAAGCCAGGATGAGTAGGAAAAAAAAAAAACACATCAAAAACCAAACATCAACAACAACAACAACAAAACAGGACAAAACAAAGCAAAGCAAAAGAAACAAACCACACACACACACACACACACACATACACACACACACACACAAAAAAAAGAATCACCTAGCTTTCTAACACTGTGTTTGGATAGGAACGTAAGTTACAGTTGATAGGGTATCTCAGAAATAATAATGCTAAGAGAAGGTACTTTTTTGCTGTTGTTATGATCAGAAACACAGAAAGCTCTGTTTGAAGCTGCCAGAAATTTATTCTGAAGTATTATTCTCCTTTCTAAAAGGCACACATTGCTTGTATTTTTCACTCCTTAATGAGTAAGAGTGGTATAAAATGATGAATTAAAAATACATATACAAAAAATACATCGAAAAAGAAGTTAAAAGCATTAAGCTATTGTTTTGGTTTGATATAGTCACTGTATTCCATCAAAAGCACAGAACATCATGGAATGTTAATGTATTTTAGATTGAAATTCAATTGCCTCTCACTTTTCTTTCTCAAAGAATCACAGATGTTTCTCAATGTTTTTATGGACACACGTGGGAAAGAGCATTGCCATAAAATTTAGAGTAAAATGATCTGTGGTTTCTAAATCTTGTGACTCAAACCACAGTCGTCATAAGAAGAGCTGAGATATCATGAGATCAATCCATCTACCCTCTTTATACAGCCCGTTCATTTTCTTTCTTAGAAGAAAGAAAATTTGTTAACTTCTCAGCAGGAAGATGGAATGAGACTGAAATAAGGACAGATTCTCAAAAAAGAGGACAGCTCTTGAGCCTCTCCTAGGCATAAAATAGAAGAAATGAGGAAAAGACTAACTGAATGCTATTACCAGAAGACAGTAGAAAATAGCAAAATAAGGATGTCAAGCAGCTGGGGCCACCAAAAGAGTAAGGATAACAAGATCTAAGCCAAAAGAAAAGCTCTCTGCTCTTATAACATGAGGTAGCAACTTTCAGTATATAAACCTGTATGGGTTTTTTTTGACATCTGTTTTCCTCTCTTGCTAAAGGCTTTCTTGCCCATTTTTGTTACCTGTTCATTGCTTTATAATCTAGTCCTAGCATTCATAGAATCATAGAATCACAGATTTGAGTTTGAAGGGATATTTGGACATCTTTCAGTCTAGCTCTCTTGCAATGAACAGAGACATCTGCAGCTAGATCAGGTTGTGGAAATCCCACTCCAGCCTGGCACTGAAATGTCTTCTGAATTCTTCTGAAAACTTCTGAAACTTTTTTTTCTACCCATTGTTCTTTTGTTTTTTGTTGTTGTTGTTGTTTTTTTTTCCTTTTTTTTCTTTTTTTTTTGAACGTTTTCTTCTTCCATCCTCTTTTGGAGGCATATAGCACCCATGCTAGTCAAGACTGAGATAAGTGCAGGAGGTCAGAAAGTATATTTTATAACTATTGATCAAGAAAAATCGAAGAGCAACAATTCACAACAACAAATCAGAACTTAATGACATTTATAGCAGTAATATGAAGAACAAATTTGGAATTATAAGATCTTTGCAAAAGGTAGAATTGGCTGCAAGGAAGAAGTTCTGCTGTCGTAAGACAGAAGTAATATGTCTTTTATTATAACATTAACTAGAAAAGGGAAAAAAAACAAAAACAAAAACAAAAACAAAGCAATCGAACAAACAATCAAACAAAAAAGAACAAACTACTCACATCTGAGTAAGCTATGCAATGTCACAGCACAGAAACTTAAAAGCTCAGTAAGGCAGGCTCCATTTTCCGATGAGGAGTGTCATAATGTTACCATGGTATGTAATTCAGGAGTGAAACTAATACAATGAAATCAGAATCTTCTCAACTTCCTTACCTTTTTTTTCAATTTACAGTAAGCCTTAGCACTTTAATGGATAGTGGATGTTGACTGAAGTTGGACAGCAGAAAATACTGTTATCACCAAGTCCTGGAATAATAAATCAGGTACACCTGTGCTAGTGAAGTGATATCTGACAGAAATAGGGAGACACTGAGTGATGTTATCAGCTTCAGCAATCTAATTTTTATCTACTGACATAAATTTACCAGGGCCTTTAGCTAAGACTTTAAAAACCTTCATCAGTTCCACCTAGACTCTTTAAACAAAAAGTTGTAATTATATGGCAAGGCATAATATCAAACACCACTCTACTGAGCACTGTGAAATCACTTGCACAATCTTATCTCTAATCAATGCTCGGTTATATGACTTTGAAGTGGATAACTAAAGATTTTAATAGCAGCAACCTACAAGGGCAGCTCTGAAAGCAATTATGTTTGTTCATGACATCAGAGACAGATGTTGGTGGTATTGCTGTAGAGAATGAAACTCTCATTGCTGAACAATGAGCAATGGCCTTCTTATAGCATCTGATTACTATGCTAAAAGCACATTTGGCTTGTGTAAAATGTGCACTAGAGCTGCATACAGCTTGTGGAATTTTACAGATCTACAGCTTATTTCCATGTAACAGACTGAGAAACAGCCAAATTCAATGGTTACCCATCTCAATAACAAATCAATCTTAGGAAGAATCAATGAACAATGATAAATATTAAAAAGTACTTCCCACCTGAAGAATCACTGGAGACATATTTCTCCAGGATGATTCACCTAATTCTTTCTCTATCATATCCCTGTCCTAACATATTTAATCCAGAAAGTCAAACGCTTCAATTTAGTTTCCACTTCTCCACATTTTCTTATTCTCTTCATTTTCTTTTCCTGTAAATTTAATATACTAACATTTTCCTATTCACAACACTAGCTTTTCCTCATTGGAATTCAACCATGATGGATCCTCTGTCAGCTTCTGCTTCCTCTGTTACACTTAAAAGCAATTTCCACTGCCCTTTTAATCTGCCTCTCTCAAACTGTCAACGCTTTTCAAGAGGTGGCATAATTTTGCATCAAACCTGAAATGAATGAAATGAAGCACTTTTACATAAGATTTCTGCTGCTTCTCTGTTTTAATATGTCACTTTACAGCATGGTCTGAAGGATGCCAGATTGCTCAGCAATTTCACTGCTTTACCTAGAGGGAAGAATTGGAGATAGTTGCTACTCAAGTTTTTTCTTTAATCCCCCTGTTCATCCTAGAGATACAGAAGAGAGTGGAGGAATGTGCAGCTGGGAAGCTTTACTCAATCCAGGATCAAAAGCCAGTTTGCTTGTTATAGGTACCCCTTAACAAATGGTAAAGATACTGGGAGAGGAATCTATTCTGACTGATTGACAGAAAGCCAATGTCTAAGCACAGTGGATTGGAAAGCAGAAGAAAGGAGGAGAGGGGTCAAATCCCTGTGTAAATTTAACGTGTATAAGACCATTTTTAGGACAATGAAGATTTTCTCCACAGAGTATGTAACTGTTATTTGTACTTGGTGCAAGGTGAGATCCATACAAAAGCTGGTAGTTTTTCTGTATACATGAAATAGACTATTTGATACCGCCCTGGCACAGAAGCATTTTAGTTTTCCACTAGGTTGTAGATCAATTTAACCAGGATTATTTCTCTTTCATTTAATCTACTTTAGCAACCTATGTTATTCCATATTTCTTTTTTAAATTTCTTGCTGCTAAGTTAAAATGAAAGCCAAGTATATTTTTTGCCATAGAATTAAAAGAAACCTTTCAGTTTTGCACCTTCTGTCTAGGATAAAAAAAATATATATATATAAAATCCCTGTTTGTACAACGTTACCACATCCATATAAAATTCACACAGTATGCAGTAAATCAGCTTAAAATGTTAGTGTACTTTGCTTTCAAAGGGCCAGCCATTATCAGAAAGTTTACTTAAGACCTTTAAAATTTGTGTCCTATTTTCCACTCTCTCTCTCTTTCTCTCTCTCTCTCTCTGTGACCGCAGGGGATGTAATCCCTTAAAATGCAGCTCATCTTCAATTAGGAGATAGAACATATGTATGTTCTACCCTGGAATCCCCAGGTATCATGCAATACAGTTCACTTCAGATTTTACAGTTAATTAAAGCCTTATACACATTTTCGGTTTGCCAGCTGGTACTGGAGAGTTTCAAAGCTTAGACCACTTAGCTAGTACTTTGTTGAAAAACTTGCTAATAAACATTAATGTCCATGTGGCTTTCTTGCTGATCAACGCGCAGTAAGTAATGGCAAGTTTATAAATACTGTTTACCCTTTTCTGAATAATTTGTTCAGAGCCTATGGTAGGCAGGTGTGACTTGCTGAAATATGTAAGATTAGATGACATTTTCATTTTCTGTCCAGTCTTTATCACCAATCACTGAATGTATAATATGTGTTCAAATCTTTCTTTTATATTTAGAATTCTCCTCAGGGATTAAGTGTTGCCTGACAGCTCGTTTGTTCTCTTGTTTTGAAGATTCAGAGATAACTTATCTTTGCTTCTTTTAATAGACAATTGCCCAACCCTACCTAGAAGGGATAGGCAAGTCAGGAGAGGTGGGTGAGTTACCCCCTATGTTAAGAGGTGGATAGACTATGAATAGCTGCTCCTGAGAATAGCCATGATGAGGTTGAGAGCTTGTGGTTGAAAATCAGCAACCAGACCAATAAAGGATATGTGGTGGTTGGGTTCTACTACAAAGCCACATGATCAAGGGAAGTCTGTTGATGAGGCTTTCTTGCTCCAGCTACAAGAGGCATTGTAGTTGCAGGATCTTGACCTGATGGGGCTTTTCAACCACCTGGATGTCTACTGGGAAAATAATGCCACTAGCTGCAAGGAGTACAGGAGACTCTTGGAGTTCATGGATAGTAACTTCAAGTATTGGACAAACAAACCAGAGAGGAAGTGTTACTGGACCTGGTGTTCATCAGTGTGGAAGAGATCATTAAAAAGTTTAAGATCATAGGCAGTCTGGGTTGGAGCAACCATGCTTTCGTGCCATTCCTGGCAACCATTCCAGGAATATGTATCTGGCAAAAAGCAGAATCAGGACCATGTACTTCTGGAAAGCAAATTTTCTTATTTAAGGAATTACTGGATAAGATCCCCTGGGAAGCTGACTTCAGAGACAAAGGAGTGGAGCAGGTGACACTTTAAGAATGCTTTTCAGAGGGCACAAAATTTCTCTGTCCCCCCAGTATACTAAAGCAGAGAAGATAGGAAACTGGAATGGCTGGGCAAGGATCTGACAGACAAACTGAAGGCTAAGAAAGATATGTCATGGAAGCAAGGATGTGTCACCTGGGAAGAATGCAGGGAAGCTGTCCAGACATGCAAAGATAGGATCAGGAATACAAAGACAAATGGAACTGCACTTGGCAAGGATGTGAAAAATAACAAGAAAGGATTCTAAAGATACAATAATCAGAAGAAACAGGCAAAGAAGATAAATGATAAGCAAGAAAGGAGAACTGGCTTCGGCAGATAAGGAGAAGGCTGAGGTATTCAAGAAGTTCCTCAGTCTTCACAGGCAGCCAAACTTCTCATGCCTCCCATGTGTCTACACTTCTTGGCAGTGATCAAGGAAGCAATGTCCCTCCAATGGTAACATCAGAGCAAGTCAGAGACTGACTTGATTGAATATGTACAAGTCTATAGGGCCCAATGAAATGCATTTCAGGGTCCTGAAGGAACTGATTGATGTGGTTGCCAATATACTCTCCATAATGTTTGAAAAATCTTGTCTGTCAGGTGAAGTACTAAAAACTATAAGAAGGAAACATCTATTTTTAAGAAAGGGAGAAAGGAAGACCTGGGGAACTGCAATCCTGTGAAGCTCATATGTGTATCTGGGAAGATCATGAAGCAGATCCTCCTGGAAGCTTTCTTACAGCACATGCAGGACAAAGAGTTGATCTGACACAGGCAGCAAGGTTTTACAAAGGACAGATTATGCCTCAGCAATCTGATGGTGTTCTTCAATAGGATAATAACAGCTATGAACAACAAAAGGGCGACTAATGCTACCTATCTGGATTGTGCAAGACCTTTCACATGTCACCATACCACATCCTTATATGTAACTTGAAGAGAGAGGGATTTGAATGTTGGAATACTAGGTGGATAAGGAATTGGTTGGATGATTGTAGGCAGTGGCTTTGTTTCCAGGTGGAGGCCAGTAACAAGTCATGTTCCTCCAGGGTCTGTCATGAGATCACTGCTCTTCAACACTTTTATCAGTGATATAGCCAGTGGAATTAAGTACACTGTCAGCAAGCTTGCTGATGACATGAAGCTGACTGGTGTATAACATAAGGAAGGGATGCTATCCAGAGGGTCATGGACAGATTTGAAAATGGGGCCAACAAGAATCTAATAAGGTTCAACAAGGAGCAAGATGTTGCACTTGAGTCAGAACAATCCCAGATATGTTTACAGACCTGGAGATTAACTCCTTGAGAACAGCTCTATGGAGAAGGACTAAGATGCCCCGATGGACAAAATCTGAACACAAGCCAGCAGCATGCACTTGCAGCATGGAAGGCCAACAGTATCCTGGGCTGCATCAAAAGAAGGGTAGCCAGCAGGGAGAGAAAGGTGATTGCTTTCCTCTACTCTGCCCTTCTGAGACTCCATCTGGAGTGCCTTATGCAGGCCTGAGATCCACATCAGAGGAGGGATGTGGAGCCGTTCGAATAAGTCCAGAGGATCAGAGGCCTGGAACACCTCTTCAGTTAAGAAGGGCTGAGGAAGCTGGGCTTGTTCCTACTGGAGAATATAAGACTTCAGGAAGACTTCACTGTAGTGTTCCAGTACTTGAAGGGAGATAATAAACAGAGTCTAATAGTGATAGAACGTGGGGGAATCACTTTAAGCTAAATGAGGAGATTTAGCAGAAGAAAATCTTTACTCAAAGAGAGCTGAGGCACTGGAACAGGCTGCCCAGAGAAGCTGTGGGTGTTCCATCCCTGGAGATGGTCAAGGTCAGGATGCATGGGGCCCTGGGCAACCTCAGGTGGTAGGGAGCAGCCTTGTCCATGGCAGAAAAGTTGAAACTGCATGGTCTTTAATGTCCCTTCCAACTGAGCTACTCCATGGTTCTATGTTTCTATGATATCTCTTAAGAGCAATTCTGAATTATTCAGTTGTCCTCTCTCATTTTTCATCCCTTTTTACTAGGTTGCTCCCATCAACTTTTAAAATTTTCAGACTCTTTTTCTTCTTCTCAATTGCTGCTTCTTTTTCTCTGTGCATCTCCCATATTCACTAAATATCCCATTTTTTCTTGTTGACATTCATCCTTGTCTCACAAACTTCCTTTTTGGTGCAGGTCCTTGATCATGCCATAAGCCCGTACATCAAAAAGCTATTCTCTGAAGACAGACCTTGTAAAAATGTCACTGCTCTTTGATTGTCCAATACATCTCAATATGTGCTTTATCTTCAGATCTACCATATTTCTGTTACAAATAAAAATGTTTTCTTTTCTTTATTTTTAAATCAGGTGGTCTGGTGATTGCAGGCAACAGTGCTGAAATTAATTCTTCAATTTGTCTCTCTCTCAAAAAAAGAATGGATATGTAACATTTGCCAAGCACATTGTCTTCATTCTATTTCTGCCATTGTCAGATCACATCTTAGATACTTTTCTAAGCAGTTTGTCTGAGGTCAAAAGAAATACACAAATGTAATTAATGGTGAAATTAAGGCCCAGGTTTTCTCAAAACTGAGAGTTGCATTCCTTGTTATCTGAGTGGCTTCTAGGACCATTATGAATTTTATTTAAAGACTGTCTGTGGTACCCTTTGAAAATTATCCCAAACACTCTGCTCATTAGCACGTTACACATCTCTGTTGAGGCAACTACTATAAGCTTTCTGTAAAGATCCCTGGGAGACAGGTCACCAGCTATCAATGACAGCTACAGAACAAGGGTTCTTCTAGAGGAAGAATGTAGACTGCAAAACAGATTTGCATTCCTACATATCCCCCAAGATCTGGGGGCACACAGATCTGAGTCATACTTGGCTTAATGTTCAGCCTTTAAAGATGAGAAAGCTTGTGACAGAAGAATGCAGGTTTTTTGTTTGTTTGTTTCACACTTAATAAAATAAAAATAATGTATTTATATACTAAAAAATACAACCTATATTTTTATATTCAATATCATAAAATGTCAATAATCATATATTAATAATTCTACTGATATAGTAATATTGCCATTTCCTAGCTGTAATGTTTTTTCCTATGGTAAAAGAGGTGCAAAAGCTTTATGTTTCTGATGAAATTCTTTTTATGTAGTCAGCATATGCTTGAATACTTTTTCTTTTTTTTTGTTTTTCAGATAAACCTGCTCTCTAAAACACTGGCAATCTGAAAAAATACCTTGCCAGCAACATTAGTGTCTTGTGCATAGTTGCTGGAACAGTTCCTGGATATATATCATTTTCACACTACCCTTATCATTCCAAGTTCAAATGACCCTAGTCCATTATTTTCTTTTATTCTCTGTCCCTTTTTAGTCTTTAGTCTCCTTCAGATGTACCACATTTATTTTTTTGATGTAGAGAGGTAACATGAAATAACTAAAAATATTTTAAAAGGAAAGGAGGTTGCAGTGAGGATGTTGTTGCTCTCCTTTCTCAGGTGACAGGTATTATTAGGACATGAGGAAATGGCCTCAAGTTGTGCCACGGGTACTTTAGATTGGAAGTCGGGAAAAATTTCTTCACAGAAAGGGTGGTTAGGCATGGGGAGGGGCTGCCTGGTGAAGTGGTGGAGACACCATTCCTGGAGGTATTTGAGGGATGTGTGAATGTGGTAATTAGAGACATGAATTAGTGATGGGCTTTGCATTGTTAGGTGATGAAGACCATGATTGGACTTGATGATCATAAGGATTTTTGCCAACCTGAATGATTCTATGGTTCTATGATTAATGTTCAGAAACATCAAATAGTTTATATAATACTTTTTGCACTGGATCTGCCCATATGAAACATGACCTGTTTCTACAATGTAATATGAACCCTTTTATTTTTCTTTTGTTCTTTCTCTCTCTCTTTATTTCTTTCTTTCTTAATTACTTATTGTAGTGGATTTACATTTTCGTGGGGGTGTTTGTTTTCGTTTTGGATGTGTCTGGAGTAAAGCAGGAAGGATTGTATTATTCTATTGATTTGAAAATAGTAAATAATAACTCATCTTTTCCACAGAAAAATGATGGTACTCTGTAATTTTATTTTAATAAAATTTTTTAGCTCTCATATGTAAAAATAAATGGCTTGTATCATCTGACAGTAGATAGCGAGTGCTCCACTGCTGATCATGGGAATAAAAACAAACAAGCAAATCTTTACTTCCTCAATTACTCCCAGTTAGAATAGCACTGCAACACAAAAAATGAAGCAACAATATATGTGAACTGTAAATATTCACTCTTAGCAAAATAATAACCTTGTAACCGTGTATCTCTATATGATCAGAAAAAAAAAAAAAAAAGCCATGAAACCTTAGATTTCTTGTTAACAATGTGCAGTACTTTAACTTCTTAGAACTCCTGAACTACACATTGAGAATGCTGAGAAAGTTTACTACAGATTTTCATTTAATAGCCAACTGGGAAGGAAGACAAAGAAAGGAAGTACTGTATTTTCTGTCTAAAATGGATATTCTGCTCACTTGGCTATAAAGTTATTGCTGAGTAAAGAGAAACTGCAGAAAGAAATGTGCTCTCTTTCTATCAATCCATGACAACATTTCACCTATATATAGAAGAGATGGAGCTCTTGTTATAGCAATTTTCCTATTAGTTATCTTTGATTTTTCCATATTCTGGGGAAAATATATTTCTTTAAGGGTAGTTTCAGAATACTATTCAGGAGGGTATTTCTTTAATTGAAAGTAAATTAGAAAAAAGCTTTTCAACTTGTTGGCAGTACAAGAAAATGGGCTAGAACCTAAATGAATTTATCCACTGTTTTTTTTTTTTTCTTGGCAATAAATAAATATTAACAAATTCACCATAGGATTTTAGTCTTTCTTGATAACTGAGTGTAAAGGTGGAACACATTAGTGGAATTAAGAAAAATGTCAGGTAAGTATGAAATGATGAAGGAAATGGTGTGTATTGTTACATAATTATTAGACCCACAATATTTCAGGAATGAGTATTCTGTAGAGAAAGTCATTCAGATCACTAAATTATGCCCTGCTGTCTTGAAGACTGGAAAATGTCAGGAAGCATTGTATGTAAATTTGGTATGATCTATGCAAACTGCTTTTAAACTACCTTTTAAAATGTGTAGTTGTGTCAGTATAGGAGTGCCTACACTTTTAAGATGCACAGGGGAGATTTTATGATCTATGCTTAGGTTCATCTGTATCAGATATATTTGTGGATGATGTCCTTAACTCCTCAGTCATGCTCCAAATGCCTCTGACATGGTTAGCAATACACACAGACTACAAAAAAACATATTCTGACACAGGGTATATGACTGCTAGTTTGAGGAGCAGAAGAATGTGAAGGTAAATTTGTGCTTTAGATAAAAAAAATATTTTATATAATTTGTAAATGTGTGTTTAAGTTTTGTCAGAGTCTTTCCTCCATCACTAGGTTCATATCAAAGAAAATGACACATTGGACTTGGAAGGATGCATATGAGCAGCGGAGTGAAAAGATGTTTGGAAATCACATGCTGTGAATGTCAGTATTTTGCCAGGGTGGATAACAATCTGATAAAGCTTAGTCCTTGTCTGTCCTTCTGATTCTTACTGTGCTTCTTCATTTGAGTCTGTACTAATTCACTTGCTTCCTCCTTTTTGTTTTTATATTTAAAGATAGCTTTTTATGGATCTGTGATTTTTATTTATTTATTTAATTTTGGGTAATCTTTACGTTTTATACATTCTTTAAAATTACCTTTAGAATATTGGTCAAAGACAAGTCACAGGCAAAGAGTTCAAGAGTGGTACACTATAACCCACATAATTTATGATTTACACTGTATCACTCATAATATGTTAGAGCCTATGCTTTTTCACAAAAAGTTGTTAATGTTCAATGTCGTAACAATTCTTGCTTTAGGGCCAGTTTCAGTTTTCTTTTCAGAGGCATATCTTTCTATTTACTGAAAAGAATTAAAAATATTTCCATCAGAGCACGATTAAACATTTAAACTCTGTTCACTTTGTAGGGGTTATAAATACTTTATTTTACTGTTTATCACAGCACCTTCAAAAAATCATAGTCTGTAAGCAGAGAAGCTGTCTGATATTTTCACATTATATTTTCACTGATTTAGTCATTTAATATTGAGAATACGTGGTTTTTGTCCTTTGGTTTCTCTATTTATTTATTTATTTACTTACTTAAATTTAGTAAGACTGTTTTGACAGCTTTGGGTCCTAATAATACCTTAATTTCTCAAAAGTCTATATTGATGAGAACATACATTTCTAACACATACAGACACGTGGTCATTTTCCCTTTGCAGTACTAGCACTGAAGAAGACTGGGTAATAGCTGTGCCAGTATTTATATCCTGAAGATTAGTTACAGTGAATAATCTGAGACTTCTCTCATAAAAATTATGATGTTTTCTTCTTGTAATGTACCAGATGCAGAATCATAAAATATAGGATATTTATCATTAATTAATTAGATTATTTGTCTGTCACTATATTCTCTTACGTCATAAGTTTAGAGACAATAAATATAACTTCTAGATGAAGATATGTTTTTCTGTGAAAACCAGCTTTATGCCTTTTTTGTTTGAGTTGGGGCCTTTTATTTTAAGTAAGCAAAAGCTTGTTAAAAATAAGCATACACAAATCATACAATTGGCTGAAAAATGGACACTCCATTCTGAGATGATTTTTTGATGTCTTTTCTGATGAAAGGGTTGGATAAAGAGTTTTCATACCTCACAGTGAAAGCCAAGAGAAACAAAGAACAGATCTTCAGTGAGAATGAAATGTCAGCCACATTTGGCACTGGGAGATTGTGGGGGCAAGAACAAAGGGCTGTGGGTTTTTTTGATCCATTCCAGAAGGCTTAGTTAGTAATTTTCTCAAAAAAGTGGTCACAGAGTTGATGACATTTGATAAAAAATGATGCTATAAAGAGAAGTAGATGATGAGTAAAAGTGAGAAAGAGTAACTCTAAGACTTGTCTAAGAACTTGTCTAATGGAACCAAATGACTGTCTAAAAATTATGCTCTTAATGAAATCTTAAATTTTTTATCAAGTTCATTTTAAGTAATAAACTGCAAAAACCTGTTCTCTACTCATTGCTTCATGCAGTATTTCCAAGGAATAATTTCTCATCTTTTCTGGGAGTGGGTTAAAGGAAGGATTAGAAGAGGGACAGAAGAACACAAATGTTACAATTTTTGTGTTTGACCGGGTATCTTATTAAACAAGATAGTTGTGGATCATCTTTACTAGTGCATCTATAATAATTACTTAAAGAAAATGCTAATGGTGAGATTTCCAACAAGGAAAGTAAAGAAGAAAGGTTTAAATGACAAGGCGTGTTTATAAGAAGATTGACCTAATATTCTAATAAGCACTACTGCCCCAAGATAAAGATGAAAAAAAGACACTTTAAAGAAGAGCTCAGCTTTGGAAAGAAAAGGAAAAAGCATTCTGCAGTTTGCACTCAGGCTTTTACAGTCTGTCTTCTAATTTATACAGTTTGAGTTAAAGTTACAAGCATAAATAGGGCGCATAATATACCTTTTACTGAACATATCTAAGTTCTCAGGAAGTCGGATTTAAGGCTTATGCAAAGATACACAGTAATCTATTTCTGAAATATTCCTTGCTCATCCTTTTAAAGGTAAATCAAAATGGCAAATGGATATTCTGGAAAAGAAAAGGATGAGTTCCAGTTCCTGAGCAATTCTGTCAGCTGAATTCAAAACTTGTTGCAGAAACTTGTACTACTAAATTTGTTGCCCCAGTGATATCAGTGGGATGCTTTACAAATATTTCAGGAGTATCATACAGAATGTGATGGTAATGATGACCAGAGTTTGTCAAGCAAAAAGTGATGATATGTTTGGTATATTGAAAGTGCTCCAGTGAGTTATAAAGAAAAACCTCTGTGAGAGGGAAATGAGAATGATGAAAACTTAGGAAGATATAATATCTGCTTGGGGTGATTGTTACTCTCGACTTTTATCAAGCTCAACACTTCTTAATATAAGGTTATGAACACTGAGGACTCCTAGGAGTTGCCTGTCCTTCCATTTTTCTATTAAAAATGTGGGTCACAGGCTACAACATACTAATAAAGTCTTTCTAACATTTCTCCCCAGTAGAAATTTATCTTCTTAAATGAACTTGTAATATTTCCATTCAATTTAATGAAATTATTTTTCTATGTATTGAAATTCATCTGTAACTCTTTGCTCCAGTAGGGTTTGCTGGGGATTATACTGCTGTTTGGAATAAACAATGAATCCTGAATTTCTCATTGCTGGCCCAGTAAGCTTTTTTGAATATATTTGTCATACATTTGATATATAAATGTTGCAGCTAAACACCTCTTTCTAATAATGTTGGTATGTTTTTCTCAGAAATACTATCAGTCAGATTTATTGATTTCTTACATTGTAGTGTGATTCTGAAGAACTCCAGCCTGTGAAAAAATCCTACTAAAATGAATACAACTATCATGATTAATAATCACTCTAGCTCTAAATACTTATACAACAAGCAGCATATGGAGTAAAGCCTAAAGAGTAGAGTAGAGTAGAGCCTAAAGAGTAAAGAAAATAAAGAATTTTCAGATAAATGTGAAAGAAAGAACTGAAAATGTTCATTAATAGAAAATACGAAGCTGTATAAATAGAGACAGCAAATAGCTTGAAATCTGTCACTGAAAAATCCTTAAATTCATTCCAATCACATAAAAGCACAAAGAGGAAAACAGAACTAAACAAAATAACAACAACAAAAAACAAAATCACAACTAAATATTTCCCAGATTCTGTAGTTTTGTCATCTCTAAGAACATTACCATTTTACAAATAGATTGTTTGCTTTAATTAACACAATGTTATGATGACAACATACCATGCTGCCCATATGCTCAATTTTGACAGTAAATGAAGCACTAACTCATTTCCTCTTTGTAGCATTATGTTAGTTGTTCATCCATCCATGTCTTCATAGACTGTTTTCAGGGTGTTTTTTGTTTTGTTTTGTATTTTCTTTCTGTCTTTGACTTTGTGTAGATATCAGAAAATTCCAATTCCAATGAATAAGTAGATTAAGGGAGATGGAAAGGGAAAAGCGAAAGAAGGAAAAGAAAAGGAATCAGGAAGAAAGAAGAAAGGTAAGAGGGAATAGAAATAGGAAGGATCATGATAATTCGGTGCAAGCACAAATGAATTCCGCAAACATCGCCACCTGCATTCTTACTGTAAAGAGAACAACCACTGCATTCTCAAAATCCCATTTCATGTTGTTTTCCAATAAATAATATAAATCAATAACAAATCAATATAAAAATGATCATTTAACCACAACCAGAGGATATGTGTGTTGGAAAACCTCCATGATCATTTACTACTAGTTGTATATTTTCTTCCTAGTATTGCTGGAAAACCTAGTCATAACAACAGTATTTACTAGACATGAGGGCCACCTCAATTTTGAGGATTTAATAGCTTTTATAAGTATAGACACACCTTGGTTGTCGTCTTAGGTTTGTTCTTAATAATGTATTTAATATTCATATGTGTAAACTAATATGTGAAAGTTTTCTTGATCTGAAGAACTGAAAAAGATGTGTATGAATTCTGTGATTCTTCGTACTTGCAAAATAAAACAGTGATATAAAAATATATCTATGAGGAATGATAGGAAGATACAGAAGGCTTATCACTTCCAAAGACCACTGATGGCAAGGGCAATCTTTCTATTCATTTATAAGAGCTCTATATTAGCTTCATGGAGAAAGAAAAGGAGACCAGTATTATCTGGGGAAAAAAAAAACAAACAAAAAACAACAACAACAACAAAACAAAAAATTTCTACATTATCATATATTGAGAAGAAAATTCAAAATTTCATCATAAGAATTAACAAAAAAGAAAAAAAGTTACAAGCAGTGAATGTATACTAACACTTCAAAACAGGTTTTTTTTTTCCTGAAATCTCTACTGCTTATTCCATCATTAATGTCAGTTTTTTTCAAGAATTAAAGTCAAACAAAAAAAATCTCCTGATATCTACAAAGAAAGATATTCAGTGAGAAGACAAAATGATAAACACAAA
>JAPSGF010000028.1:7332259-7352540 GCA_035772895.1 Perdix hodgsoniae | reverse complement strand
AAAAGAAAAAGAAAAAGAAAAAGAAAAAGAAAAAGAAAAAGAAAAAGAAAAAGAAAAAGAAAAAGAAAAAGAAAAAGAAAAAGAAAAAGAAAAAGAAAAAGAAAAAGAAAAAGAAAAAGAAAAAGAAAAAGAAAAAGAAAAAGAAAAAGAAAAAGAAAAAGAAAGAGAAAGAGAAAGAGAAAGAGAAAGAGAAAGAAAAAGAGAAAAAAAGAAAAAGAAAAAGAAAAAGAAAATATTATGCCACATAGTGTGATATTACAGCATTAGGACAGCTCTGATGGGATTCAGCACACCCAAAGAAAGCTGATGTCCTTTCAAAACCCATGCTCCTGTGGCTTCCTTCTCCTTTTATTCCTTCTTGGATTCCTGCTGACTTGGCCAGGTGAGGCAGGCTTTGATTCCACAAGAATGCAACCTGCTCCAGAGCAAACAGATGGGGCTAGAACTTCTCAGGGCAGACACGTACCCTGCTGCTGGTGCACTGTATCTTTCCTGAATTTGGGCTGGCCACCAAAAGAAGGGACCTTGGGATCTACCTCTAATGGCAGACAGCTTTCGTCAGAATTGACTTTGAAGGTACAGAAACACAACAGTAAACATAGTAAACATAAAGTAGGTAAAATTTAGTTGGTGCGTGTGCAGATCAAATTACCAAAGCAGTAATGAACAGGCAAAACTATCTTATTCTGAACAGATCAGTCCTTTTTTGTGGGAAGACATCATCAGAGACATTCTTGCCCTTTCAAAACTGAGACAGTGTCTAGACTTTGGCACAGTAACAAGACAGTAATTCAAATGTCAAAATACAGAATGCTGCTCTTGTAATACTGTTCAAATCAATTAGAAAATGTAGATCAATAATGTCAAATTAAATTGCTATGGGATTATTTACAGGCTTCTCTTTTCCTAGCAGTCACATGTTTTAGGACTGTCACAAACTGTTCCAAGCATTAGCTACATCAAGTATATAATACAAATTCATTATTTGTAAATAAGTGCATTAAAATAATAGCTAAGCTTGGATCCTGACAGCTGTGCAGATAAAAAAAAAGTATTTTATTCCCTCTGGTCCCAACTTGCCCTCTACTTATACTGTTCCATAAACCTGGCTCTGCCTTGGACACTTGGACAGTCTTTGATTTTCCCAAGGACTCCAGTGAAGCCTAGATTTTCACCTCTTTGTTTTACTCCCAGAAATTCTGGAAGAGATTGCTGTAACCTAACACCCCCCCTCATCTCTTTTCCTTTATGATGCCATCTTATTTTTAATTTGTATTTAGGAGTGAGTACAAAAGAAGATGTGGAAGGACAATATCCAAGACATGAACTATAGTATTGTAGGCAGACTGCAGTCTTGCAGTTACAATTTATGAGGCAAAATTAGATTCCATTCAATTTTGTGCAGGTATCTCAGCACTTTAGCTGGTGGGTCCCTCATTCTGGTTCTGCTTTCTAGGGATATTGCCTAGAGGAGACTAAAATTTGCCTCCAGAATCTCTCTGGAATTCTTGAACCATATGTTTTTTTCCCTTGATTTTTTACTGTTTCTTGTTCAAGTTTCAGCTCTCATTGTGAATGCATTAAATAGAAAGTTGCTCTCCAATTCTGAAACTCATTGTACAATTAGCATAGAAACATGATTTTATTCATGCAATTACATTTCTACAGGTCCAAAATCTCCATAGTGCCATATGGTCTGGTATACCAAACACTTAACAAAACACTATCCCCTGATATGCAGCCTTCTGGTTTCTTTCTGAGCAGTACGATAGTATTCTCAGTATTTCAAAAAGGCTTCTGCTTCAGAAGCGGCTTTCTGAAGTTGCACAAAATTTTATGTCTTTGATATCTCTCTCCTTGCTTCTTGTGTAAACACTTTAATGCTAACTCAACTCTCTTTCCATAAAGCTTTCTAGCCTGACAAAGTACAGTGGATATCCCTAAGGTATCCAAGGGTTCTTAAAGACATCTGTTTTATTTTCCTTCAGATAGCTTTTGGCTGTAGTTAGGGATGTGGGATAGTTAAATGCTTCGATTAAGTACGTGCAAATATTTACTGTCATAAAATCAAGAAAGATGTTCTAAACCCTGGAAACATTACCCAAATGATCATGACATTAGCAATTGGTAATTGTATGTACCATGCAAAAATACTTGAAAACCTCTAGACTACAATGGACAGCTGATATGACAGAACTGTTGCCTAAAAACCAAAGCCAAAGAGATAGACGCTTCTCTTCTTTTGTATTGTCTCAACCACAATGTCCAGACTACAGAATCTGATACACTGAAACTTGATACACAATTTTGGTTTATGATTTGTGGAAAGTATGCTCATACTCTTTTCCTCCCATTTGCTCAATGCTTTTCCATTTCACAATCATTTATTTGGTTTTTGTAAACGTCATTTGTCGATGTGTTCATCAGACTTGGAGTACACTGGATAATATTAAGCAGCATCTCTTTGAGTTGAAAGTGCTCTCTAGCGTTAATAAGCATGGTGGTTAGTAAACACGTAACACTAAGCTCACACCTAGGTGGGCTGCTTTTTGTGACATCACTGCTTAGACAGTCAAACTGCAGAAAGCAATCAAGGGTACAAATGATGAAGGCTGTGAAAACAGTAGGAAATTATTTTACCAAGGTAATATTTTTCATTGTTAGCAGCACTTCTGTTTTTACGATTTCTTTCCTCTCTGCTTTAACAAAGCCAGTTAGTTACTTCACTTCCCCTGTAGTGCTGGGACTCAAAACATGTGAGGTGGAGGCAAATCAAGTAAAGGTCAGTCCTGCTAACCAGAGAGATGCCTCAGGTCACTCAGTATCGTGACCGTAATTAAGCACTATTTCTTCGAGCTAGTTAAAGGTTAAATGAGTGGAAAGAAGGGGAACAAGTATACCAGAAAACAAGGAAACAGAAAGGAATGTAATCTTCTCTGAAGGTTAGAGGTGAGATATGGCACTGTTAATTCTGTATGTGCACAGTCATGGGAATGAAGAGCCCTGGAAATGAGTACAAAAAGCTGTTCTGACTCCCCTGAAATAGGACAAAGCTATTGTGATACAGAAAATACACTAATTCTACAAAAAGGTAATGTGTATTAATATATTGGTGTAACAGTTAATTAAACTTACTAGACAGTGCTAGGTGGGGAGAGGACATTTCTCTTAGCATGCCCAGTGGACAGTTTCTGGAGCTTTCATCAGCAGAGGAAAGACATACTGAATTAAATATGTGGATTTGCTAAAGCAACATCTAAGGGGGCTGAAGGTCACTCCTCTGTACAGAAATCCAGAAATGGATGCAGCCTCTTTGGTATTAACTGAGTCTGGTGTGTCTGGGCACTTAGAGACCTGTGAAGTGGCAGCAGCTAAGATTCCCCACACACATCCACTCTTACACAGTACCTGTCTTTCTGCATGCTTTACGGGAAAAAAAGGCAGGCTACTTTTTCTCTTGCTTCTCTGAATATAAAAAAACCCTCAACTCAGTCAGTGGCTTATGTGCATAATGTACCAGTTGTGCCTTCTTTTAACTAGTCTTGTGCTGTGTGCTAAAATTTTGTTGTATAGATATTTGTTCTAAAGCATAAATAATTCAGAAGCATATTCCTAGTGGGCCAAGGAACATCTATTCATCATTTATTTAATCATGTAGATGTGCTAAGAAATCCACCTGGCTGATATGCTCAAGTGCCCATGTCATGACTTCAGGGGAAAAATAAACAAACAAAACAACGACAAGAAAGCTAAATCTAAGGTACAGCAGTGCAAATCATCAGAGCCCATCCAAACCAAATACCTCCATAATTTTTCTTTCCCTACCAGCAATATTAAATACACCCAAGATAAGTTGCAACTAAAGAGATGGGGAAAAAAAAAAAAAAGAAAAAGAAAAGAAAAGAAAAAAAGAAAAGGTATGACTGACAAACTTTTCTCTGTTTTAGCTGAAGTGGCAGTGGAAAAGATTTTGCATGTGGAAGGAAAGGAAGAAGAGCTACAGAGCTGCTGAGAGCAAAGGAGGTGATATAGCTGGGCAAGGGCAAAACCAAGGGTCAAAGTGGTGTCAGAAGCTTTGGAGAGATCTCTTAAAACCAGAGCAGAGGCAAAGGAGTCTGAGGTGCTGCATAGCAAAGTTCATGTTCACTCTACTCCTGCTGTCTCTGCTGCCCAATTTTTAGCCATTTCCCATCCTATCTCAGCTATGTCCTGCATCTACTCCCCAGCCACTCCTTCCCCCCAAAAAGCATATACTGGCAACACAGTTATTTTATTTTATTTTATTTCTTTGTTCTGTATTCAGTGTACAGAAATAAAAACACTGGCTTATAAGCTGACATAAGTTTGGACTTTTTTTTTTTTTTATATACCATTTAATAGGACTAATTATGAAAAGACTGCTTGTTAATACATGCTTAGCCAAGTAGGCACTTAAATTTATTAATTTATATCCATAATAAAAGAATACATGATTATTTAGTAACTGAAGGCTTATAAATACATTGACAAAGAATAAATAAAACTCAAGTCCTATTTTATTCTTAGATTTGTGTGACAATGTTTATTGAAGGAGATAAACTTTGGTATATAATGACAGTACCACAGATCATATTCTCTTCATCTGAGCCATAACACTTCTGCTGTCATTATTTTTTACCTTAATTTCTTGAAAGAAGAACAGAGTAAAAAACCCTCATTGCACTTGAACTGTTAAAACTGTTGTTATCATTTCTCAAGGAATCTAAAGGTTGAAAGAAGTCCTAGAAAAGAAATATGATCAACTTCATTTTAAGACAAAACATTTAGGCACAGGAAGATGAAGAAAATTGCCAAAGGATACCTCAGCACCAGTTTCTTGAGCTTTTACCAAATTGAGATTTTTTGGAGTGATAATTACCTTGCAGCATAATATAAAGACTGTTCTACTCTGCAAGCAAAGTAGCAAATACACTTCTTGCCTCATTTGTCCAGGTGATTCAGGTTCACCTAGAAGTTGTCATCTACCCACATCCTTAAGCGTAGCTCGGATTCAGTATCTGTTAATATGTGGTGTTTTTACTCGGTAATGGTTAAAGCCACTGGTAAATAATTATTTAGTTATGTTCATTATGTGGTCATGAAAATCCAGTGTTAAATGCATGGATGTAAAGAGTTCTTTGACAGTCCTTAAAAAATCCTTGAGATAGATTAAGCCTCTTGATTACTGTTAACTGTATCAGTGGAGCAGAATGGTGTTTTTTTGTTTTGTTTTGTTTTGTTTTTTTCTGATGGGAATGGATAAGTTTTTTTTTGTTGTTTTTTTGTTTTCTTTTAACAGAAAAGCTTTTAAAGCCCATAATGCATAAATTATCAGTTACTTTCCGCATATTTTAATTTAATCGTCATTTAAATGTAACAATTAAAAAAAAAATTAAGCTTCTAACTGATCCTCTTCAGATTTGCATAAATCTGTTAAATAAACAAACTGTCTCTCAGTTGAACTCCTGACTTTAAAGTTTCTTCTTTTATCCTTCCCTTTTTAATTATTGCTCAAAAAAAGTTAAAAAGCAGGAGAAAAAAAAGACTCCAAAAGTCTAAACTCCTATATGATTCTTGATCATTTTAAGACATTACATGGTATTCATTTTTTACAATAAGAATATTCAAGAACTATTTAAAATTGAATTCTAAGCTTTTTAAAAGAAATTTCAGAGCCCAGTACAAAGTCTCTTTTCACTTCACTCCAAATACAAGTGTCCTTCTCTCAACAATTCATACATCGAGAGCCTAGGACATGAAGTGAGTGAAAGAGAAAGAGAGAACCACACTGACCTTTTGTTCAGGACTGCCAATATTAAATCCTGGATTAGTGGCAGGTTTAAGTTTCAATATTTCATGAGCTATCTGACTTTGAAGGGATGCTTTATCACATTAGGAAGTGGAGATTCTTCCCTTCCCACTACTGCGATGAGTGATGGCAATCCTTCCTAGGTATGGCAGGCTAGAAGATATTGGATCATAAAATCATGACACTGGAAAGCAATCTTAAGTAGTATTTAGAGGCCTGCACAATTTGTTGTTTACAACTTCTCTACCTCTGCTACTGCACAGTTAAATTTAAGGTCCGGCTTTTGTTTTGAGCAAATAAGGAGCTGTAAGATTTAGAAAATTCTTATTGCTGTTCTGTTGAAATATGAAGCAGGAGATTAAATCCAATGGAAATATACAGGTTTCATTTGCATTTATGTAGTTCTATATTTCCTCTTTGGAATAATGATGATTTAATGTATGTCTCAAGGTATACGGGACCACACACACATGCACATATGCATGCATCTATAAATGATATGCCTCCAGCTACTAGCAGTCAAGCCATATACTTCAAAAGAGATTCAGATGTGAAAGACCTACATTTCAAGCTTGAACCTCACTGAACAGCATTTAAAAGATACTAAGGTTTCAGATCTTATACTAACTAGTTAAAAAAGAAAAGTTGCCAAAGATTGGATGGGGAAGTAAATGCAGTAGCAAGAAAAGAGACGAGAGATGAGGAGAGAGAGAGAGCAGAGGGAACCAAAACATCCTTTTGCTTGTTAACTGGAATTTGTTCTGAAAACCCAAGAGACATCAAACATGGAGCTCTTCCATTTTTCCAGCAGCGCTGTCTTCCAGTTAATAACCACACTTGTGTTTACACGACAACTGCTTTTACAAAACTGAAGATCATCAGATGGGAACACTAACAACTTCAGTTTTAAAATCCACTTCTGACCTGACAAGAAGTGCGGGATACTTAATTACAGAGGATATTCTACCTAAATATGAAACACACATGAAAGCATAAGAACTTAAGTGCTCTTGTTACCACAGCTATCATTTGATATTGAAACTGCAGCATGACAGTAATTGTTTTTGTAAATAAATTGTTATTGTAAATAAATGTTTCAATTAGTAGAAAAAATGCATATACAATTTTGCCATATTTATTTCTGTGATCAAATTTGCATATAAGCTACAAAGCATGAGAAATATGAGCCTTTGCATGTACTCCAACAGAAAAATTTAAAAGATTAAATTATTTTTTTGCTATGTTGTACATGTTTGACTGTGCAGATATATCCACACATTTGTTTATGTGTATAGATATTATATTAAAAGATGGTTACACATATAAAATATTTTAGAGAATAATTTATATGGACAGGCTTAGATATTCATTCTTACTCAGAATGGTAAACAGGCAGGCTGTAGTAAATCAAGTTTTGGTCTTGCTAACACTGATACACATTCATTTAGATAAATCTGATGAGGATTTTACCCACCCAATAAATCTTTAAAGGCTAATCAAGTGAATCTCTTTAATAGCATCAAACCTCATTTGGAAAGTTCACAATCCATAATTAGCTGCTTCTTTGAAGATGGTTGCTAAAAATGTAGTTTTGGAACAGATTACAGTTCAAATCTTACATGTTCATGAAATAATTGATTTGCCCAAGCACCCCAATTTTAGACATTACTTGCAAATGATAATTACATGTCATATGATTTAAGTATTTGGCTTTATATGAGCACTAAATATAAAGTGGTAGTCTGACCTTTAAGAAAAACTGTATCCAATAACAAAATTAAAGAAAAGGTTTAAAGATTGAGTCAGTAATCTCTATAAAAGAGAAGAAAGAAAACAAAATCCCTTGCAGACATATTCTGTCATTCTCTTTGAACTATTTTTTATGTTTCTTTCCACTATATTTAATTTTATTTCATTATATGCAGGAAGGCCAATTTTTTAACCAACCATTTCGATTCTGTTCATTTATTTTCCTCCACTTTGACCATTTTTCTTACTCTGATTGATTTTATAACCAAATTCTTTTAAATTTAATTTATTTCATTGAGCTAAGGTTTTCCAATTTCTGAAATGTAAGAGAGACCAAATGATGTTACTTTATATTATTAGGTCCGAAGGTCTTGCAGAATACTCAGATTTCAATAGTAATATGTGAATAACATATATATATATTTTTTTTCCTGTGGAAAAAGGTGAATGGGATTATTCCATCAAATTTTAAATTTTCTAACAATACTGATTTTTTCAAAATATTGTTTCAATGACTCATTTTCCCCTATGCTCCAGAGAACAACTGTAAAAATTTTATGGGAAAACAAATCAAAGCACGTCTTTCACCAGAAAATTCTCATAAAGAAAATATCAGAATGAGATTGAAGTTCTGAATCAACAAATTTCAGGGCTTTACTTATTTTCTTCTTAGTTGGATGTAAGTAATGACATAGAGAATGTATTATTCCTAGATTCTTGTGTTACCTGGATAAGTTGTCCCTTGATTAATTTTTTTATGTTGGCTATGTTATATTATATGACAAATTAATATTTCAATATATCACTATCTCCATTCTACTAGGAAACTCAGAGGAAGGGAGAAGCGCCCTCATTTCTCTTCTCCTTTTCAGATTAGCTTGATAATTTAGCAACTACAACCTTAACTTTGCTCTGACTGATTGCAAAATGCCCCAGATAAATACATGTAATAGTCAGTCAGACAGAAAAATAAACACTGTGGGCAACAAACTAATAGGTGGAACAAAAAAGAAGATTGGGGTTAGCCACAGTTCTGGTCATTTGCCTGCTATGTGCATTGGTATCTAAAATGCCCAAAAAAAGATGGTGTCAAAATTTTAATTTGGATTAAGAACATGACTTAGTAAGTGTAACAGATTTAGAGAAACAGTTCACATGAAAAGTATGTAACATCAAATGCTGCAAACTACTAGGGAAGGATAGTGTTAAAAGAGAGAAGTTATTCCCCACTGTATCAAGAATGTGATTTCAATCTGAAGTCTAATATGCAGAACAAGTTAGAAGCAAAGAAAGCCTGAGTAATAACATAAAGAAGGCGCTAATACAGCTGGCAATATGTTGGGGATCTACTACAAATCTTAGAACAGGAATCAGCTGAACAAGGCTTACTGGTTCTTTCCAACCGAGCATAGTAGCGTTAATTAAGAAACTGCATCTGCAGATTGTGTAACTACAGAACCAGTCTTAAGATAAATAGGTACCTTATTTATTCAGCTCTCTGTACTGATAAATTATTTAATGAACCTTACTATTGGAGTTAGATGAATATGAATTGATATAAATTGCATTCTTGTAACTTTGTAAATGTGGCATATGTTCAAAGCATGTTTCTTTCAGGGCAGCAGACCCCAGTGTGGGGATGATTGACTTACATTTATTTACTAAATCTACCAGGTAGGGATTTTTCTTGCCTTAATACTGAAGTACACAACTCCCATTTCCCTGATAAACAGTCTCTGATACTTCAAAAAACTTAGAACTGCCTGATTCATTCTCCACTTGTTAAAAGAGATTTAACTACAGAGGCGTCTGCTGGAAGACAAAATAAAGGATAAAATCTATCTAGCAAGTTCTTGTTACTCATCAGTGGCAACTTGATATTAAAAACAAACAAAAACAAACAAAAAAGAAAAAAAATCTAGTTGAAAAGACCTGGTTTAGAACATGAAGATGAGGGGCAAAACAGACAGGAGTAAGTCCCTTGGATACGAGATAAAAAAATAATAATAAAATAGCAGATATCATCAGGGAATATCCAGAGAATGCAAATGAAAATAATCGCCTTCAAAGATAAAGGATATGGAACAAGTGGTCAAACTGCTGAATAGATTATAAAACAGAACAAGCTTCAAGAAGATCATGCTATATCAAACGAATAAATAAGGACTAATGTCTGTGGAAAACAGAGAACAATGTGTGGAGTTAACTACAGAAGATTCTAAGACATGGTCAGTCATATATAAGGTAATAAATAAATATTATATGTATATATACATAGTATACAAATAAAAGTGTTCAGCTTAGGGAATCCCAGCCAGTGCACAAAGGCAACAGGCTCTTTTCTGCACCTGCAGTCTAGCTGACACAAAGAGCAATGATGAGCTATGTAGAAGATATGAATCACCTCCCAGTTCTGTTCACCCATTAATATTCACCTCAGAGGGCAGTAGCATCCCACCAGAGTGCTAAAGTACACCAGAAATTTTTTTACTTCCCCATTCAGACAGCAGTGCCCCATCTCTCACCCATACTCTGCTTCTGAAATATTCCCTGTGCAAGAGGCAGGGAGTCGGTTCCATCAGCTCTGTAAGTGACCATTTTTCCATCAGGATAGTGCTTTGAGTTTGCTCTTTTCTGTCCCAGTAAAGCTACCTGAAGGCAGCTCATATGTCAGCGTGTGTCTAAAAGGTACCTACTGAGCTTCTTAACAGACTGTTAAGGACTGCTTAGCAGTCAAGGTCTGCTGCTAATAGTTACCATAGGTAGCAGACTCTCACTTTGGTCTGCCACTTAGAAAAGGGAGAAGAAAAGCAGGTGACATTGAAAAAGGATGCTTGCTGGTGCAGGAAAAAAAAAAAAAAAAAAAAAAAAAAAAAAATTGCTGTTGTGTGTGAAGAGGCAGACTGATTTTAGAGGGTAGATCTGTGAAGGAGTCTTAAAGCCAGTCCCAGTTGCTGAACCAGGTACACCAATCTTTTCCAGAGGCAGCTTTGCTGAAAAATAAAGGAAATGATTGCTTAGTGACAGAATTTCATGAGTTTGTCTTACAGTTATCTGCATAACAGTGTTAGCTGTTACCATTCATGTTTAAGTATTTGTCATACATCTCTGGAAATTTATTCCTTATTCAGCATCTGAATGCAATACAGTGAAATCTTGAAACTACAAAACAAAGCAGCAGGAGCATTGTGTCTCTTGTATTTAAAGTCAGAAATGCCCTACTAATTTACTAATGAAGTCTTATTAAGTTGAATAATAAGTAAAAAGAGCTGGGTCTCGATGATATTTTGCATATAATACCAAAGGCCTTTGTAGTTAATACTTTAGTTTGTTCTAACTTCTCTTTTATCCCTGTTGTCATCAACATGCATTCTAAAAGCTGGCATGGGATTTATTCTCTTTGTTTCCATGGCAACGATAAGACTGATTCCTCAGATATGGAAATCTCCATTTATTCTGAAAAGTGTTTCTTGGCAAAATTGTCTTGGATCCAGCAATTGAAGGTAGAGGAATTTAATCTTTACATATATCTCACATTACAAACTTCTTTTTATATGCATTCAAGGACAAAGACATTTTGTGTGCTGCCTGGACTACCAATCATATCAGTTGAGGTTTTTATTGTGTTTCAATTTATATCTAGAACTAGAATACAACTATTTTGCTGGCCTTTGGACTAGTACAACAACATTTTTGGCTGTTCAGCTTGTGGCATTTCTGTTTCCAGTTAAATGAATGCAAATTATGCTATGTAGTTCAACAGAGGAAAGCAAGAGCACATCTGCTATTTAGTGCATTTGATCATTTTAGTTGAACGATGATAGAATTTGCAGGGAATTATTTATCTGGTTTTGTGGATTCATTTTCCAATCAATTATTCAAAAGTTACAGATGATATTTTTGTTGTGTTTATATTGAGTTCTGTTTTATTTTACAAAGCTATTAATTAATCATGCCAATCATTTAAAAAAAAAAAGAAAGAAAGGAAAAAACAAAAACCACTCTTTGCCTTGCCTGCTAAGCCATCTATTTTATTTGTAATTCCTTCTTATCCTTGATTAAAATTAAAATCAGATAGTTTTGCCTGCAACCATGAGAGAAACCAAACTCAGACACCTGAGAAGAAGTGAAATTGGGACAGGAACAAATGCTTCTAGATTAGTGAATATCATGAGATAAATGACAGAGGTGAAGAGAGAAGTTCTGTGACACTGTCCTGTATGTTTCCTATAGGCAGTAGCTCCAACTTTTTCTTTTTTTACTCTATATCCTTTTAACTTTTGACACAACAATAGGTCAAGCTATGAAATGCCACTCATTTACATAGGGGTAGAATATTTAAAAGACCTGCTAAAGGAGCTTAACACATTATAATTAACTCATAGACAAAAATAATATACTACAAATGTTTTTTAAATTTTACTCTACTAATGATGCATTAACATTTTCCCAGTTTTTAATATGTCATACATCAGTAGATAAACACCCAGATTGACACCAGTTTTATGTCACTTTGGGAAATCAAGTTGATAACTGCCATGAATTACAGACTCAGCAACACAGCACTCTGAGCATCTCTACCATAGGGCTCTGTCAGAAGTGACCAATAAGAGATGTAATGTATTGAGATGAATACAAACTCCTTCTACCACGGAGAACCTCCAAGCGCCATGAATATTAGAGAGGCTGCTTATGTGCTTATCTTGAGTGCTGAAACAAAAACTTCTGGGGTTTAAACAGAGAGTGCTTTTTCTCGTGGTCATTCATATTGTATGATGAAGCTATGATAAAAGCCCTCTAATCAGAGAGAGAGAGGCCATGTATTTTCAGTCTGAGTTACAGAAGGAGAGAAGCTATCACATTGAAAAAAATAATAATAAAAAACAAACAAACAAACAAACAAACAAATAAATAAAAGCTATGCACTAACAATTTAAGAAGGAAAAAGACATTCAAAGACATTTTCCCCATTCTCCCCTCCCACTCAGCTCTGGTGAGACCACGCCTGCAATACTGTGTCCAGTTCTGTGCTTCTTGGTCCAAGAAAGATGGGCAACTACTGGAGAGAGTCCAGCAGAAGGCAACAAAGATAATGAGGAGTCTGGAACATCTCCTTTATGATGAAGGGCTTGTAGTTCTGTGACTGTTCAGACTGGAGAAGGCTGAGAGGGTACCTTATCAATTTTTATCTAAAATGCTGGAATCAAGAAGATAGAGACAGGATTTTTTCAGTAATGTCCAACAACACGACAAGGCACAACAACTGTGGAACATAGGAGGTTCCATATGAATATGTGGAAATTTTTTTTTACTTTGAGGGTGACAGCACTGGAACAGGCTGCCCAGAGAGGTTATGGAGTTTCCTTCTCTGGAGATACTCAAAATTCACCTAGGTGCTTTTCTGTGCAACCTACTGCGGAGAACCTGCTGTAGCAGGAGAGTTGGACTAGATGATCTCCAGAAGTCCCTTCCAACATCTAAGATGCTGTGATTCTGTGAAAGTTGGGAAAAATAAGTACTGGAAATGTTACTGTCACAAATACTTGATAATAGAATCTAGGTTCTGATTTAGCAATTGTTACATTCTCAAAATATTCCCAGTTTCACAAAAACTACTAAATACAAAGCTTCTAAAGAAAAGACAAAATTTAGCTTGAAATTTGTTTTAATTTTGATAGCCTTTTTATGAAGTATTCTTTTTGAGGAGGGGAAATTGGTTTACGCTTCTTTGAATAGTGTGTTGATATTATTGATTCTGTAGATAGCATATGAAGTTCTGAGTTCATTCAAAAGTGTTTTAGTGACACTGAATGTCCATATCTTCTATAGCTCCCTTAAATCATGTAAAATCCATGGTATGCATAGAAGACATTTTTTTCTTTTTTCTTTTTCTTTTCCTTTTCAGGCATTTCTTCAAAACTTCACACAGAATATTGCTCACTAACCTTCAATTTACTGAGGAATCTCAAAGTGGAATGGTTAGGCAGCTGTTTCTCTGTAAACCCATAATATTACCCAACAAGGAAAAGTCAATCATTATTAATATAACTGAAAAAAAAAAAAAGAAAAAAAAGGAATGAAAATTAAGCTAAAAATTGAAATTCATTATGAGTTATATAAGTCATTTTGAAAGGATTTCGTAAGTAATATATGCAATAATCATTCTACTTAAAGTTTGAAACTTTTTCTTTTATAGACATTCATAAACAACATTCCATTGTATGATTATCATTGTTCAGGTAAGGTTAATTTTGCTGCCTACAGTGTAAGCACTACTAAGCACTACTAAGCACTACACATAAAAATTATAAGACAAACTTGTACATTTCAGTGTCTTATCAGTTGAATTTATGGGATGTATAAAAAGCTGAAGACACAAGTTAAATCTAAATTCCTAGTCCTTGAAAGTGTTTAAAGTCAGTATATATATCACCGTGAATAGAAACTGACTTTGCCTATATTCAGTCTTGTATTTTTTTAGACAGGATGTACTTTAAAAAAAAATAATAATAATTGATTATGTATAACTATTCTCCAGCTTAAGTGACTGACCTTCTTCATAGTTCATTAATGTAGAACTTTTTATTGTCCCCTGAACTGAACACATTTATGCTGTAACCCAAAGCAATAACAATTTTCACGGCCTATGATACTGAAGAGGTCAGAGCAGATTAGCTAAAGGACACTTTTGGCCTTAAAAATCTCTAATGTGGTAGGGTTTTTTTGTTGTTGTTGTTGAAAATGTCATAACAGTACTGTCTGACTGCATGTTATTAAATTAAATTAAATTATATGACTATTGAAAGCAAATTTGCTTGTAAGATGTACAACTAAATAAAAAATATATATATTGCATTTAAAAATATGAGGCAAATGTTGAGCCTTTTATATTCTTTTCTGACTTTTTTTTTTTTTTTTGCACCTAACATCTGCAGTGACTGTTTTCCTTGCAGGCATATGCTAGGAATTGAGTGAATCAGTGAGTGTACTTTCTTCATTGAATTACTTTCCAGTTTTCAAAAACAACTACAGCAACAACTAATTAATATCTTTTGTTTCAAGTTCATATGTAGCTATTTATTTCTTTAATTAGAAGGTTAAAACTAGAAAAAAGATATAGCCAAACTGATTCAAAAGTGCTAAAATACATGGTAATCCTGAACTCTTAGGAAAAAAAATGGCCAGCACAAAAGTTTCATCTCCATCATAATGCAATTTTTAACTCCTTGAATAAAAGACAAGTAGTACTAAATATGACCACAGTGGTTTTCATTGTCTTAAGCGCCACAAATGTGCATTAAAGGATGAAGAGGTAGGGGCATACCTTCAATTAAAAAAAAAAACAAAACACCACCACAATAATCTGCACAGTAGCACTCATTCCTTAGAGTTATGACTTTGCTTTCAGTCTTACTTTGCATAGATATCTTTTATGTATGAGCAGATTTCACTCAAACACTGGACCAACTTCGCAGCAAATCACACAACTGCACATTGCAGTAGGCAGCAAGGCTCACATCCTAAGGCCTCCTAAAGGTTACATGTACATGTTGTATATATTAATATCTATTAATATATATTAATATATAATTCTCATGAGGAGTCCAGGAACAGAAAACACAGTAGTAACATATTACAAAATGGAGACTGAACATATAATTGGAAACAAATAGTTTTTAAGATATTTTTCCTTTAAAGGGGAGTGGCAAGACCTGCTACTCAGATCAAACACAACAAAAAGGATGAGGAAAGGAGAACAGATGTTTGTTTTTTTCTGTTCACTGGCAGGATCAACCAGCAATGCAATTTTGCTTCATTTCATCATCCTGATATGAATGCCAGTAGTGCAAAATACACAGATAGTTATGTGAATGTATGTAACATGTATTGTATCATATGTGATACAGACACATACCTTGAAATACATAGATTGCAGACATTTGGCTAGCCTCTGTGTGGGCATGCTCATTCTGCACCTGTGACTACTTTTCCATTGGTCAAATTTACATTTTTGAGCTGTGAATTCAGTGATTCTATGACTGAAGACAGTAACAAAAGTACAGGTTCTGAAATAGGCATGATTAGACACTTTCCACTATACCAAAAAAAAAAAAAAAAAAAAAAAAATAACAGCAATGAGATATTTTAGAAATACAGTCATTCCTGCTTTCTCCTATACTCAAAACAGCATAAACTATTTAATTTTAATTCTTTGGTACTCCCCATAAGACAGAAAACATGTGATAAAGACTAAAAACTGAGGTGCATTATTCCATTTGTACTGCCAGTGCTAAAAAATAAAAAATATCTTCAGCCCACCACTCCCATTGTGTCTAACCTCTGTGCTGGAGAATTAATTGAAATCTTCTATGAGCAAATTCTTAAATTATATATGTCTGCCTCCAATACTTCTGTGCTATCCAGTTTCATGCATGTATGTAGGATGTCCCCTCAAGAAAAAAAATCAGGTTCAAATGGCTCTTATGACGTTTTAGCTTGTGTTAGCTTTCTGGATCAGTTAAATATTTCACAAACATTCTATTAAGTGATGGCTTTTTCTACCTTCTTCATTCTATCTGTATATATATATGTATATTGAAATCCATCTATACCAAAGCAGAGGCTTTGGCTCTTAGATTCACAATGATGTGAGCATTTTGGTTCCAAAGATTGCTGTTAGCTCTAGTTTGATTTTTTGGAAATATACATTTTGCAATTATACATTTGCAATGTGAAATAGGGTTTTCTAGGTGAACACGATTACCTCCTCAGTGGCACTCCAAAGTGCCATTTGATTTTATTTGATTTCATCAGTGATGCAGATTCAGCTTTCCACTACTCCTGCACTGATAAGAAAACCCTAAAAGGAAGTTTCCAATGGAAACCATAAGAATTTAAGATCACGCACATGAACTGTTATGTTGCAAAAGCTATTTATCAAGTCATACATAACTTGCACTTTAGCTGCCCTCTTTCAAACACCATTCTTAATACCCGGGATCCTTTGGAGCATAACTTATGGCTTTTCAGTCGAAGCACATTAATGTGTGGTCATTTTTTCCCCAAACCCAGTAACTTGTTCTTTCTTATTCTTAGTTTGGCATTTCACCTTTGAAACAATACATGCTGCAAAGAGATTGAGAAGTACAGGTTTTTGTGTTTCAGCTGCAGCTAACAAACTGCTCATTTTTGATTCTGTAGAACACAATAGACAAAGAAGATTATATACCACATTTTCATTTGTTCCCCTTGGGATAACTACCATCTGGTAAAAATTTCTAGAAACACTGATGTTGTAAGCAGAGTAGACTACTAGTTTTACTACATATTATTTTAAGACCCAAGGTCTGTTGAAACTTGGTAAGTCTGCAGTAATTTGTCAAAGATTAAAAAAGAAACAATACAAATATCAACTGCTCAATTTGATATTTTTAGTAAAAAATGTTATTACATGAATGAACCTTGATGGCTAATTATTTTCTAGGGGCACAGAACACTCAGACCTTCCTGTACATTCTAAAGTATCTCTCCTTTTCTGGATATCTAGGTACGTTTTCATCTATGCTACTAATAATACAAACAATAGAAAATTTAATGAGCAAACAACAGATTTGATAATGCATTTCAATATGGAAGTATAGTATAGGGTGGCAAATTACATTAGGTATAGAAAAATAGGCAATGACCTCCAGATGCCACATTTTAATAAGTTAAAGATAGAAATCAGTATATGTTTTTGCATTTTCATCTCTTCACATTCACAGGCTGTATTATTGCATGTATCTTCAGAGCTGAACAAAATGATTCATTGTGTCTTGTTCCTCCACACAAGTTATCTGTAAAAAAAAAAAAAAAAAAAGAAAAACAACAAAAAAACCCTACTCAAATAAATTTCCTCTAAAAAGGAACAAGAGAAAGCCTATGATATCGGCTTAATCAAGTGACAATAAGTTAAAACACATTCTTACTTTACTGAGGGATAAAATTAAAAACTGTAGTGCTTTCTTTCAGAGCAAGATTATCTATCCTGTATATCCTGCAGCTTTACTGAGTATCACAATAACACTTTAAGCACTCAAACTTTTAAAACTTATATTGTTGCAAGTTTAACTACAAATGCCAATAATCCCTCTTTGACGTTCTTCTATTCTGGACAGTTATGCCCTAAAAAGAGAGAAAAACTGTGAACAATACATTCAGTAGACATAGATACATGTCTAATATCTTCATTAATGACTTGACTGATGGGACAGACAGTACTCTCAGCAAGTTTGTTGATGACACAAAACTGGGAAGAGTAGCTGATGATATGGCAAACAGTTGAGCTGCCATCCAGAGGAACTTCAGCAGTCTGCAAAAATATGTTGACAAAAATCTCACAAAGTTTAATAAGAAGTGTAAATATCTGCACCTAGGAAAGAAGAGCCCAGTGCAGCTGTACATTCTGAGGGCCATCATGCTGAAAAGCATATATCTAGAAAAGAAACTGGAGTCTTATCGGACACCAAATTGAACATGAGCTTGCACTGTGCCCTTGAAGCAAAGAAGGCAAATGGTTACTGCACTGCATGAGGCAAAATGCTGCCAGTAGGTCAAAGGAGGTGGTCTTTCCCCTCTCCTTAGCACTGGTGAAGCCACATACAGAGTACTGGATCTGACCCAGCTCTGGGCTTCCCAGAACAAGAGAGACGTGGGCATACTGGAGATGGTCCAGCAAGGGGGCATGAAGAAGATTAAGCTTACTCTCTTTTGTGAGGAAAGGCAGAAAGAGCAGTCCATCCAGACTGGAGAAGGAAAAGCTCAGGATGTTCTAATCAGTATAAATACCAGAAAAGAGGGTGCCAGTGACAGGACAAGAAGCAATGGGCACAAACTGGAACACATTCTATCTGAAAGGACATTCCATCTGAACATCAGGAAACACTTTACTGTGCAGTTGACAGAGCACTGGCACATGCTACCCAGAAAGACTGTGTATTCTTGCCTTGGAGACGATCTTCAGCAGCACTGGACATGATCCCGAGCAGCCTGCTCTGTGTGTTCCTGCTTGAGCAGAAATTGGAGAAGATGGATCCAGAGGCTCCTTTCAACCTTAGCTAAGCTGTGATTCCATTATTCTTCAAAGTTTCATTTTATAAAATGTTGTCTCATTATATACTTTATTACATGTTAACATCAATTACATTAATTCCACTGATCCTTACTTACCTGGTCCTATGGTTCTTAATCCTGAAATAAACTATTCTAGTCATTAGAGTCATTTGAGATTTGTTGATGAGAAATAAAGGCCAAGATATGCCTTTTCCCTTGGTAATAAATTTGTACACTTAAAACACCTACAAAACAATATAAACACAAATATTTTATTGCATTGATTTTCTAAAAATGTATTGAAAAGCTCCAACACTAAGTCATTCCTTTTTTTGTTGTTTTTTGTAGCACTCAAAACTATATAACAAAGCCTAGTAAAAGCAAATGTATGAAGTAAAGTCTCTTCTCCAACTCAGAGATAAAGATAATTGAGAGAAGTGGAATTTATGAAAGTCTGACAGGAAAGATTGCAGTGTGAGCGAGATACATTTTTCATGCGTTAGGCCTTTTTTTCCTTTGGTATCTTGCTGTAACAGACTAAAGAAAGTTTTGGTTTGACTAACTTTTCTGAGTTACTGCAATTATTTCTTAAAGTATCTTTAGAAAACAGTCTTCAGGTATCAAATCTATCACAGCTGATGAAATGAAAAGTTGAAGGCCAGAGAAAAGCAGTACCCTCACACTATTCTGTTCAGTGCAGTGCAGAGTACCTGCAAGAGCTGTCACTGCCTGGCCAAGGCACACTTTTTCACTTACTACTTCTGTTTTCTAAGAACAAAAATAAACACCCAAATGTACTGACAGGGAGAAAGAGCAAGGGAAGGGATTCCACAAGCCATCACAGAAGAACAGGTCAAAAGAGCTGTTCAAAGGTGGGTCTGCAGGCCCCTGGTGTTAATGTTACGATGGCATGAAGAGCAGAAAGACAGCTGACTATGCCGTACTGATTAAATGTTGTACCTGTAGTTTGCCTACATTTTGCACTGCGCCATGGCAGATTTTTTCACTCGGATTTTACAAGAAAAACCCTTGATTTTGAAGTGCTTTTCCCCTTTATTGCATACTTTTTGATTAAAGACCTCCCACTATTATACATTTCGAGAAATGGTGGCCCTAGAGCAGTTAGCTAGATGTAAAAAAAAAAAGAGAGAGAGAGAGAGGGAGAAGTTGTTCCTAACTAAGTGGGAAAGAAAGTTAATAAAAATAGGTTAGGTAATTTCACTTCTTTCTCATGTGAAACAAATGGGCTAATCCTAAATATGAGTCACCGATTGGGATCTTCAAGTGTATCTGGGTTCATCAGGAAGCATATATAAGTAGCAAACAAAAATCCTTTTTTACTGATATTAGGAAGACTTTGCCAGAATATAGATTATCCTGATAAAATTTGTTTATACATCTGGCTTTTTATGCAGTACTGGATAAATATTGCAGAAATTAAGCTGATTTCTTATCCAGGTCATGTATTCAGTAATGCTTAAGGTGAAGAAGTATATCTGGAGATTTGGAATTTTTGACAAAATTCTGTATTCTCAAATAGACAAAAAATAAAAATAAAAATAAAAATAAAAATAAAAATAAAAATAAAAATAAAAATAAAAATAAAAATAAAAA
>JAPSGF010000028.1:7273701-7332249 GCA_035772895.1 Perdix hodgsoniae | reverse complement strand
AAAAATAAAAATAAAAATAAAAATAAAAATAAAAATAAAAATAAAAAAATAAAAATAAAAATAAAAATAAAAATAAAATAAAAATAAAAATAAGAATAAAAATATAAAATATGTAGAGAGAATAGTGTGGTTTTCCTCTAAGGACAATTCCTTAAGTTGACTTGTACCTGGAACCAGTTTAAAACATACTGTAATCTAATGAAACAATGGCCAAAACAAATTAAAAAAAAAACAAAACAACAACTTTTTCCCTCTGAGAGTGGCCAGACACTGGAATGGCCTGCCTAGGGAGGTGGTGGAGTCACCAACTCTGGCAGTGATCAAGAAGTGTCTGGATGAGGAGCTACAAGAGATGGTTTAGTGGCCTGTGGTAGCAATGGTAATGGGGAGACGGTTCGACTAGATGATCTTGCAGGTCATTTCCAACCTTGTGATTCTATGATTCTATAATTCTATGAATCAAAATGTCTGTGGGTTGAAATCTCAATAGAATTCCGGCTTATCTTTTAAAATTAAATCAATAATGCAACCCTTATTAATAATAACAGTAACAGCAATAACAATAACAATACAACTAACTAAATGTAGAATGGGAAGAAAAAAAAAATACAGGCAGATAAACAGAAGATACTGAGTGGAACGAAGTTACTACTGCTGGTTGTATCTCCATCACAAGCTATCAAAACTGTTAACATGTGTCACTGCTTCTAATGGTATGAGTGTCAGACGGGACAGTAGAAAGTCGTCAGCAGAAATTATCTGTGCTTTCAGATTTTTGTGTTCCTATACTGCCACTAAAAGCCACTATTGTCTATCATTTTATCTGAAGATAATACTTTTGTTATAAATCTTGGTGTGATGTGAGATTACAGAGCTAGCACGCTCTAGATGACTGAAGGGATTCCAGCCAGGCCTACACTACAGACTTGTTCCAGCCTTGTTTCAGCAGGCAAGAAAGTGCAGAAGTCCCTGTTCGATGTATCTGGAATAGCAGAAGATCCTCATGTGTAGACACAGTAAGTATACTAACAAAAGAATAGCATGGCTGGTGGTACAGCAGCTTGAGAAAGATATGGGGAGATTCAGACTAGTGCAAAGCACAGCATTGTTCAAATACAGAATAGCTGTGATCTGTAACCAAAGATTGGTCCCACTGTAGGTGTTGCTTCCTAATGAAATATCAATACCTTGTCAAGTATTTACTTTGCCATCTGTTAGGCAGCTGATAATACGGAATTATGCCTTTGCTTAAGAAGGAAAATAAGCTTTCTTGACCAATGAGAGAAATGGTCTTTCTCTAGAATTTTGAAACCTAAATTTGTAAGACTTACAAGAAGGATTAAAACTAATCTAAAGTGAAAACACTCAGTCTTGTTAGAAGTTTCTGCTAGAATGAGAGATTAAACAGAGGTTACCTAATCTCTCTTCCAGTATCCTGGCACAAACCTATTTTGCCATCAGATAGCATGAAAACACATTGAAATGTTTCCTTAGGAGTGTATATAAATAAATAAATGAAACAAAACAAAAATAAAAACTCATTTTTCTGAGAAGCAAGGTAGGTTGTGCTGTCTAACTACATACTTCTTGCCCAACAGTAAATCCTAGTAAAGTGATCTCCCATCTCTCTGCAATGCATCTTGCAGTCCATCCTGTAGCTTAAAATTTCTGATGAGCTTCAGCTTTTCCTCTGTGTTCTCTAATTCTCTTTGTAGAGCTCTATTCATGTCTTATCATGGATATCATCCATGGTATCCATGGATATCACACCATGGATAAAGTGTGATAGGGTTGGAGCAGATGAAAGGTGAAAAAGTAGTGTGCACTACAAAAGCTTGAAGTCTGAGGTTTTAAATGATTCTTCAACCTATGTGTGCTTGTTGATTAGGTTTTCTTAAGTCTTACACATTTAAATGATGCATCCAGCTAACATCAAGATAATTTTCTTTTTGTGCGGAGTTTCTGAACCCAGAGACAGAAAGAGGTGGGGCTGCTGCCTCTCCATGATGCCAGGATCAGCAAGTCTATCAAATCCCAGTTGGAATAGTTATACTGTACCCAATATACATGCGTATAAACAACTGTCCACAGAAATTAAGGAAGAAGCAACCTTAAGGAGGAGGTAGGACCCTTTTCTCTGACAGGATTATTAGGCTTTCCTCCCTTATAACTGTGCCTCTCTGCTCCTTTTTGTATGTTAAACTGAGACTTTAACCATATAACCCAACTTGTTTTAAACTTAAAAATACAGTCTTGTGTCTCAATCTAGACTGAGATACTTAATAAATTTATGAACTTCTCATGGAATGTGTCAGGCTGTCTGGCTCTCCAAGTAGTGTTTAACAAAGCTATTATCTTTTGTTTGTCTGCAAAGATAAGTTGTTGTTATCATTATGGGCAAGAGCTGTAAACTACCTGGATATACTTATGTAAGACTACAGCAACACACTAAATTTCATATGGAAACACACTTGTGCATGTACGTGCTGATCTCCTTCAATAAACAGTTGAAATGTTTTATACAACATTTCTCCTGTACATTACATAGGAATAGCACTAGCTCAGTAGCAGTTTCAGAAGAGAGAAAACAAGACAGAAAATCTTATTGAGTTGTCTTTGCAAACCTAAATATGCTGGGGGGGCAGTCTCCACCCATTCTTATCTCCTGTAAAAAAAGTGGAGATGATGGACTATTCCAGCTGTAAATTAATAACAGAGGTAGCAAGTATGCATATATCCCATTTAATTCATCATCTTCTTTGAAACAGAATATAATTCAGGAGGATGGATGTCCTGTCCTAGTACAAAGAAATATCATTTACAAAGCTTCTTACATATCCTATCCCAAGGGACAGGGCTGTTGTAAGGAGAGTAATACCATTGATTAAGCTTTAGAATATGTACAAGGACAAATGCACTGGATATAAAATCCAGAGTCTTGTATAGTTTAGCTAGTGCTCAATGCAGACAATTTATAAAATTCTCATTTAACTACACAATCATTCCATATGAAAGGAAGGAAGGAGGGAGGGAAAGAATGAAGGAAGGAGAGAAGGAAGGAAGACAGAGAGGGAAGGAGGAAGGATGGAAGAAAGAAGGAAAGAAGTAAGGAAAGTAAGGAAGGAAGATAAGGAGGAAGGGAGGCAGGGAGGGGCTTCTGCTTAGACAACTTTGAGTTCAGTTTTCTTTTATTTTCTCAGTCTACACATCAACTTTTCTCAAAGTATTATTTTATATGTTTATTAAAAGGAAGGAAACATTTTAAAACCAGGGATACCTTGTTGAGAAAACAAATCATAAAGAAAAACGAAACAAAACACCAGTAGAAAACAAGCATAATAATATTTAAACTTTCTCTACATCAAGAAATGCCGCAGTTCTACAAAATAAACTAAATTTTTCCAGATTTACAGAGGCTGGGTTCAATCAAAGTTTCTTCTTGACTAAACCTAACAGAAGCAAATAAGTTAATATAAAAGCTAAAATTTAACACCTATCAATGTTATTGTCCATGAACTTGCAGTTCCAGTGAATGAGACAAATTTCAACTGAACCAGTGTTTGATTATATATAACAAATTGATTCTAATGCAGCAAAGTAAGCTGGAGAAGATTCTTACTAAATACCATGGATTAATTTGAATGGCACAATAGTAGAGCTTAGTTATAAAATTCGCCATTGATACTATTACTGTAAACATATAAAAGAAATGAGCCTATGGTTTAGGAAAACACTGCCTATACCTACACTTACAAACTAAAATATAACAAGATTTTTTCTATATGCAGCAGTTCAGTAAAAGACCTCTGGTCAGTGTTTTGGCCTAGGCAACCTCAGGAAAGCCCTAGGCACATAAAGGGAATTATTACCTGCTTGCAGATGCTTTTCATGACATAACTTTGCCATTTGAGTAAGGGCCTTAGAGAGTTCTTGTCCCTTTAAGGATGTGGAGCAAAGCCCTGGGGCAAACACGCACAAAACCCTTGAGTTCTCGTTGAGGCCACCTTTGTACAAAAAGATGAAGGAGGATTAATTTGAATTTTCTGTCCCACATTTCTATATGGATATGTGGAGGGACACTCAAATGGAAGTGCTGTCATTTGGTTTGGGTGTAATTCTGCAGGATGATGTTAAATAGTTCACCTTACAGATTCAAAGTAAGCTTGCTGAGACAAATTCAGGACTTCACATGAGGGATAGTTTATGAAAGTTTTATTTTTATGGACAAGGCTATTTCTCTCAGACTGCAATGCTATACTTTAGCAGTTTAAGATCGATGCAAGAACATTCTTCCACCTTAGCTCCAAGTTCCTTCAAGTTATTCTGCTGCATTTTCTAACACAACCAGCTTGCTTTTCTTTTCAATGATTTGACTGCTATCAATGTCTACTCTTACAAAACAGTTTTTCCTCTCCCCAGTTAATATAAAGGGCTGATGATTATTAGCAGTGGCTAGGATTCAGGCAGTTACCATTCATAACTTTCAAAGAACAAAGCCACAGCAGTTCAGGAAAAAATATACTGCCCACTCAAAAGCTGCTGTCATGGCTAAAATGTGCTAAAATCAGTTTAAATAGATAGAAATCTTGAGATCTTACACTGCTAGAGCAACTTGAAATCTGTGGTCATTTACCATTAAAGGCAAAATCATATTTATTAAGCTAAAAATATACTTAATATTAGCTAGGAGAAAGGAAAAAGACACAACTGATCTTTCTAAATAGCATTTCTCAATCTGTATTTTTTTCCATATTGCTCCTTCTATTCTCACCTTGCCTAAACTTTTGCATCTCTGTGCTCTTTGGGTAGATATCAGACACAAGACAATCCTTGAGAATGTAAAGGAATGGTATTTTAGGGAGTAATTGACTAACATCTACATTTTTGGGGTAGATCATTTTGTAGTAATTTAAGGCAAACTGTGATTGTGTGTGTGTTGTTATGTCCTCAGCATGCATGGCACCAGTAGTCCCTATGCTGTTTCAAGTTTAGAGGCTCAAATCTTACAGTCTAGTACTGTCTGTGCTCACATGTGATTATTCATGAATGTACTCACCTCTGCATCTTTGAGATCTATGTGTGATCTAATGTTTAATCACATATAGGATGGAAAAGATAGATAGATAGATAGGGTTAGGAAAGATAGCAGGAGGAAATCTACTTCAGTTTCCTGTCCTAACTTTACAAGAGATGATCCTGAAAGACATTTTTCTCATTCATTAGAGATCTTCAGCAGAAAAGATTGTAAACCCTACTCTTCACCTTTCTATCAGCTGTGCTGAGTTACTTTTGAAATGCATTCCAAAGTCAATATCCTAATTGCTCTGCATCTTACTATTTTTATATTTCAACTATTAGCTCCCCAGAACTTAGTTACTAATTTTAATAAATATATTCTGTCTGTTCTAAAAAATAAAAAGCACAACTTTTAGTGTTAGTAATAAAGAAAAAGCTATCATACTGCTGTAAGTCTTAAATAACTCCCATAAATTAACAATTGTAGAGCACTGTTTATGAAGATATAGATGAGAAAAGTGCTGCGATTCAGAGGTCTTGAATGCTTAATTGCTTTGTGTACAGCTATTTGAATGCATGTTAAAAAATAGGTCACAAAGTTATTACAGTACTTTATATTATAATATCTAAGTGGCTATTTTATACTCAATTTACCTCACATTAGCTATTTATTATGTACTTTTATACGTCTTCACATTTAGAAAAAGAAATTAGAAATGTAGATACAAAGCTGCACAGTAGTTACATTTTTTAGAAAAGTACATTCAACCTGCATTTGCTTTAGCCACTGTGGGACACTGAGACACTTGTCAGAGCCCAAGAGGCTTACTGAGCCTCAGGGATTCATAGAATTTAAATGACTTGCTGCTCTGGGGGAAATCAAGTGTGTCGGAGACCCCCTAGGTTCTAACCATCTAATTAAAGGGAGCTTTCTTCTTGATCATCTTCATGTAAATATATAATGAACCGTCAGACTAGAATCACTCTGTTTACACATCATCTGCCAGTCAGGAAGATCAATGATGAGAGCAAGTACTTTATGTTTATCTTCTGAATATGTTGCAGATCATCTAACAGATTTCTTTATGAAGAGTTGGATTTCTATACGCAGGCTAGGAAGCCTAGAGCAATTCTGAATTCTCTTAAGATGCTGTTTTCAATGAGGAGATAGATGTTCAAGTTAAAAAGCTTTAGGATACTTCATTTTTTGACGGGATAGACTATTTTATTCAGCATGTAGATCCAGTGCATTCTAGTTATAACTCTTTTCAGAATCAGAAATACCATAAAAAGTGTTCCTTTATGCCCAACCACACACTTAATAAAGGCTTTATCTTTAGCTCTACATTTTAAACATCATCATCCATTGGACTAAATGAAAGCAAACCACTCTCTACACTCTCCAGTGTAATAATGAGATATACCAAAATGATTTCCCAATAGCAGAATCTGTTCTGAAACAACAATACAGGAAAAAAACAGCAACAACAACAAAAACAAACAAACAAACAAAAACTTTCATTACTTTCATTTTATAAATCCCAGTAATAGTATATAGAGTATTTATTTATATTTTGCCTATGTTCAAAAATAGTTCTTTTAAACTGTTTGGAAAAGACATAAAAGACTTTTCAGATAGTTCTTGAAGATAATAGACCTAATATATATATATATTTAAGTGGTCATATTACAGTTCTTATTTGGGTGGACTCGTTGTACATAAAGCTACAAATAGCTAATACTCATTTCCCTTTTATTGCTTCTTCAACTGCCTTTCTATTTCATCTTATTATTTCAACTTTATTTTCAATATTATCATCATCATCCTACTTCAAGCTCATTCATGATACCCTTCCCTGCTTTTTATATTCCCTTTTTCATATAAACAGGAGTTTTTCTTTCTCAGAGAAGCTAAAAGTTTCTCAAAGGCATGGAAATCTAACAACAAATGAGGCATCTTTTGAAGAAGCTACAAAGGATTATATGAAGTATGAATGATACTAATTAGATGCTGTAACTTTTAAAGAGTTTGAAAATTCAGGAACTTCTAAAGGCAAGATAATCTCCTTTCTTCCTAGTTTCCCTTTTAACCTTCAGTGATTACTCTTTATTCTCTGTCTGTAACCAAAGAAATAAATCCAGATGAAGATACACAGTATTTAGCATTTTTATTGGGAAGAACTGCCAGTTCTTTGATGTATGCTATTGTTAAATTCATTGCTTTGGTATTAGAAAATGTGATTCTTGCTGCAAGCCCCTTTTCCTGTTCTACATCTTGCTTTGTGTTAGCAGAGAAGCTCAACTAAAACACAGAACTGTTTCTTTAGTGAGGAAATTTTCTTAAAGCATATGAGAACTTATATTAATATCATCCAGTAAAACAGGAATTACACTTTTTTTTTTTTTTTCATATAAAAATAAAGGACATTTGGCAAGCAGGAATTATCTTAACTGTGTTTGACAATTTTCCTTCCTCTTTTAAAGACCCACGTGTTTGAGGAGAGAACTCGATCAGAGGTGAAGGAATTAATACTTACATTTAAAATAATAATACATTAGATCAATGACATACCATTATGTTATGCTACCTCATCATGCCTTCTCTGTCCATGTTCTGCCTTTTGTGATGCTTACAAACTTGACAATGTTTCTCTTCAGGGCTTCCTTATAGTTTCTGACTTAGTGTTTATCTTTTGATGCAGGTGCCCATGCTTTTACCACGTTTAACAGCACAAGGACACATCCAATTTGACCAACCTGATGTTGGAGAGATTGCTTATTCTTTCACAGCAGCTTCAGTTTGTTCTAGGTCATTCATATCAGCTTCAACTTCTCTGTGTTTTTCTCAAAGCAATCTTTGTCCTTCGTAGTGAAATTTCTGGAAGAAAACCATCTGTTCTATTTTTTTCCACTTACTAAAATGTCTGTAGTTTCTCAGTCCTGCAATTCCAACCTTTCATTTTTTTAAAATTTGATCACAGTAATGCTGAACTTGAAGTCTTATGTGTATTTTATTTCATTTTTTTTCTGTGCAAAGCAAATCGGTGAAACAACTTCAACTCTTTTCTGTTTGCTGGTTTTCATTTGAATAATATGTTATAACACAGGAATAATTGTTTTCCAACCCAAAGCTCATAGAAGATGACCACATATATCTTCTAGCAATTTATAATGTAAAACATAATTCTTCTTGAAGTGCTATAGATGGCCTTGGTAAGTCTGAAACTCAGGTGATCTCCCATACTATTAATTTCCCAACTCTTATCTCTAGTTGTCCTGTCAGTTACGCCTCTTGTGGTGAAATCTTGCTGCCATGACACATTGAGCGGAATCATAAAAGGACTTAGGTTGGAGGGAACCTTAAAAACCATCTAGTTCTAACCCCTCTGCCATAGGCAGGGCTGCCAACCACTAAATCAGATTGCTGAGGGCCCCATCCACACAAGCTGTCCTTGTGTGTCTTCAGGGATGAGGCATCCACAGTCTCTCTTGGCAAACCTAACTCTTAATTAATTTCTTTTGACTTGTGATTTTCTCATACTATCTAAGTATCTGAGTAAGTTCAAGTATCATGTTTTTATCTTTGGCCTTTCAGTTCTCATTAGCTGTGCTAAGGGAGGAGACTTGTGACGCCCACATTTTCCTAGCAGGCTTCTTGTGCATGAATAGTACTGTGGAAAGATTTACTTTTTCAAATAGTTCCTCAAAGCACTGATCTATGCTGAGCCCTATAAAATTCTGACTAACCTTCCTTTCACACTTTCATTTTACTGTAGTTTTTTTCTGGTACCTCCACATGAATTTGGTCTTTTGTGTCCATGCTCATAGATGTGATTCAAACAAGCTTGATGTTGCAACACGTGCTCTAACAAGAGCACATTTAATTACCATACTGATTTACACCAAAGGCTTTTATTTATATTCTTGAATATCTTACAAAAACTATCAACAATCACAGGCTTTTTATTCACTACTTCTTTTGGGCCTACTTAACAAGACTCACTAGCCTGACTCCTGAATAAAGCTAGGAGACCCACAACTTCCACCCTTTTGTACATGTGCCAGCAACGCTGAAAGGCACACTTGTTCATTCCACCACAACATGGTGGTGTGGTGTAACATGGAGGAAACATGGAAGGAGGGGGAAGAAAAATGAACCGTGCTTAAGAGATCTATTGTAACCTTATCTTTACAGAACCTGAGATTAGATTTCTATTTGAAAAAATTACAGCTTTGCTATGAATGAAAATGAGGAACAATGAACGTGGGTATGGAGCATGAAGCTTTTCATTGACAACTTCAATGTAACAAATTGCAGCTTTTCTTCATCTACTTTTAAAAGTCCCTGAGGAAAAAAAAAAGATCAATTTTGAACTCACATAGTTGGCAGTAGAGATAGAGGACACAAGTCTACAGAGACCACTGGTTTGGGATCTCATTGTATAGGCATTTCATAGTCACAGAAGACAGCCTCTGACACAGAGAGAAATATGAACAACAGATGCAGAGCAAAACATGACTACAGTGCACCCCCACAAAATTTCTGGACAACATCAAACTAGCTAGTGCAGTTGATAAAATAGAAAGAAAGGCTGCCACCCAATGGCACCTGGAAATGCTCAAAAGGTGGGCAAAACAAGGTTCAGTAAGGACAAGTACAAGGTGTTGCACTTGGACCGGGGTAATCCCAGATCTGAGTACAAACTGGGAGAACTAAAAGAGTTTTCAGCTAAAAGAGAGGAGATCTTAGGGGGAAACTTTTCACTCAGGCAGTGGTGAGGCACTGGAACAAGTTGTCCAGAAAAGTTGTGAATGCTCCACTCCTAGAGTCATTCAAGGCCAGGTTTGATGGAGCTTGATCCAGTGAGTGTCAACCCTGCCCATGGCAGAGGGGCTGATACTAGACGATCTTATAGGTCCTTTTCAACCCAAGCCATTCTATGATGTGATATGATTCTATGATAAAAAGATCTCACTTACAATGTAGTCACAGCTATAAGACTAATTGCCACTTGCCCTACACTGATGTCTGAACTAGTGAGAGAAATATTCTTTGGCATCTTTTGGGTGAGACAGGTGTTGCACTTAGACTCTAGAACCAGGTGAGTTCTCATCTACATTCATCCAGATACAGGGTCCAACTGGAGTTTCTGAGATGCCTCTTGGAAACCCATAGATTTTTAATTTGTCATAACTTTCCCACAGGTTGTTCTGCAGATGCAGGTTGTTAAGATGCAGGACAGTTATCGAGAGACCTTACTAAGGTTTTACTTCTTTGGGAATGTGGTGTATGAAGTTGGAAAAAATACATTTCCAAGGACATTTCCAGTATTTGCATATCTAGGTTTTCTTATTGTGATGGAACGCCCTCTACACAAATTAAAATAATTAAATCCTAAATAAAATTAGTTTATGATAATGCATCATCTACATTATGACAATAGATACAGTCCTGTATTACTGATAGGACTGGCATCATTCTTTAAATACACTTTGTGATATATAGTCCTTTTCTACATGTATTTTCCTATCTAAGGAAAAGGATAACATAAGTTTGGTTCCTACATTACATAGCATTTTGCTTAATATGTAAATAAAAATGTGTGTAATCACATTATTTCATTTTTTAATATTATTTGAAAGTTCTGTTACACCCGTTGGGTATTAATTATACTATTGCAATGAACTTTAGTATTGAAGCACATAAAAAATGGTACAACTTGATGTTACTGTCATTTTATTGTTTATTTTAATCATTATCAGTATCAGACTGCTTTTATCACTTCTAGTGCAAGGAAGAAATGTCTGCATTGAATAAACTTCTACTTCAAGAACCATAGTACAGGTTTAAGAACAACTATAATAACTTCTAGCCAGCAATACATGCATCTTACATATTTGCTTATCTATGTTATACACACACAAATATAGAAAAATAGATTTGTGTATGTATATACTTACATATGTATAAAATACACATAAATAAATATACATATGACTTCTGAAAAAGGCAATCAAACAAACAGTAAACCAGTCTTGAATATCCTGAGTACATTTCAGATTTGCAGGTTTCAATTGGGAAGTTACCAAGAAATATCCAGATGTCACCTTCAATAAACATTCAGATATCAGTGGCAATGCCTGGCAATCGTACAGACTTCAGAGATACTGCAGTCTCAGTGGAAAATAAAAGATACATAGAGCATTTTTGTCCTAACATAATCTACTTCTCTGATTGCTTCCTACCTTAGCCCAGCTGTTGCCCTGTATCTAACCCATACAAATAGAAAATAAACAAGACTTAAGTAACTTTGGCTGCATTTAAGAAAATTTTTTATCTGCCAAAAGAATGTGAATTGTGGAAATGTTAAAACAACATTGTAAGCATTAAAAACAAAAACAAAAATACCACCATGACTGGCTATTGCGTATTGAGTGACAGCAGTACATGAACATTCTTTTACACAAGCTGAAGAGTTCGAAAGGAAGGAAGTGAATCTCAGCTCATGGTTTCAGGCAAGATAACATTGGTGAAGCCAGTTGCATTTATCCCATCAATTATCTTCACCTCTCTCAAAGTAGAAGAACAAGGAGACTGGCAGGACCTTGAGTCTTCTCCACATTCCCACTGGCACCAACTGCTAAAGAACAAGCATTTCTACAGCAAGTGCTATGCTGTCACACAGCTGAGTGAGAAAGGAAGGGTATGCTAGGGGACACCAGCCTGCAGATTCCAAGCCAGCCTCAGGGACACACTGTGGAAGAGCTGTCTAAGTTATATCAGTCTGAACTTAAGGCTGGGAAGACACAATAGTTATTTAGTCGTATGGCACTTCTTATCTGACAAGCTGTGGCATGCAGGAAGGACTGCAATCCCCTGCAGATCTTTTAATCTGACGCATCTGTGCCAACATATTCAGGAATGCGTAAGCACCACTTGTGCGAAAGTTCTGCAGTCTGAAAAAGAGGGTATTTAAATATTGGATTGAAACAAACAAACAAACACAGTAGGCAAAATTAGGCATTTTATGTTGGTCACCTACAACACTAAATGCAGATAAATGATTTTCCACCAGGAAAGCAATAAATATGCTTAGCAGGGAGTATTATGCTACTTTAGTGTTACAGTAATGGCCACAGCCTGAAATACCCTGTGTCAGAATCTCAGAGATAACTAGAGAGCTGAAGTGGGACAGTCCCAGGAGTGTGTTGAGCTCTAGTGAGCGCTGTTAAAAACAGTCTTGTGAGGGACTTTTATTTTGCTTTTAAGAAACTGAAAAATCAACATTTTAAAATTGCAGTGTGTCCTTTAGCATATTCAGATGTGTAGTTAGCACATGGCTTTTTGATGGTTTTGTTTTCCTGTATAGAAAGTAGGAGGTGAGGGTAGAGTTAACTCACACAGACAAAAGCCACTGTCCTATAGAAATTTGAACATTTGTGTAAGTTTCTCAAAGCAAGCAGTATAATTGACCTCCGCAGGAGTACTGAAAAGGCTAAGAGCTGTAAGCTGTGGAAAGAAAAATATTTGCTGCACTGGGACCAAAAGTATTTGACAGGCTTGGAATTCTTATATTTTGTTTAATCCTTGAACCTCAAAATCAATTTTAGACCAAAATTCACAATCAGAAAGGAAGAAAATGTTTGAAAAATTTGTTTGTCATACAGCCTGATCATCTGCAACTCCTAAGGCTTTCTACCTAATGATGGATTCCCAGTCCCTCTGAAATCAGAAAATAAGTTCTCCCTAGTGGTTGTAATTTCTTTTCTTAAGGTGTATTTCTGAAACAATATGTAGCATGCCTTGAATTATCAGAAGTCAGCTAAAAAATCCACTACCCTTTCTCTCAACCTTCTTTTCCTCCCATTCTAATGTACTGATAAATCAGACTCATTAAGAGACCAATGTGGAAAGCCAAATTCATGAAGGCTTCTCTATATTTACAGCACTGCATATTCACACCCCAGCAGCTCAGTGCCATCCTTCAGAAATCAGACAGCAAAGTACAGATTGATTTTCCTTTTTTTAATTGCATCCCTGCCAAGATTCTATTGGGAAGAAAACCGAGGTATGGACTCGGGCTTTGCAGGTGCACTGACACAAGATTATTTGTCAGAGATCAAATCTCCAATGAACAGCTTGCTGCAGCTATTATTTCCAAGACTTTGATAATAACATCAAATTGATGTTGCCTTGTCATGCACTGAAACAGCAAGGAAAACTGCAAAGATGTTTGGGAAAGTACAGCAGGAAAGGAAGAGAAGAGGAAAGAAAGCTGATATTTTTAAACAGCTTAAAGACAAATGTACAATACTTTTCAAGATATACCACTGAGTAATATACTTTATCAGGCATAATGCAGCAAAACTAATTTGCTACGGTTTTGATTTATTTCTTCTGAAGTTTAACTTTCTGTCTGTGCAATAGGATTTCAAGACATTAATGAAACACTTGACGCTTGGTAACACATTTGAAAAATTACATGTTTGTCTGGATTTTGTGCTAGTTTGTGTCCTCTTAGACAAAAATATCTGTCAGCAAGAGCTGCTTTGGCAGGGATAAATGGCTAAGGCCTCTATTTGTTGTTAGGTTTTGAGCAACATAGAGGTATATTTTTAAGTTTCTTAAGTGTAACTCTGGTGTCAAGAGAATCTTACTGGTCTTGAGAGCACTAGAAAATCAATGCCATGTCTGCCAGCTGATAGCTCATAGGAAACATATACTTCCTTTGAAATGCATTTCCTCTTTCTCCACTCACTAGTATCCTGTTCTCTTTTATGAAATGGAGCCACCTAACTAGAAGAGCTGAAACTCTTCTCCTTGCACTTTCAAAATATGCAATCACCACTACACTACTTTTAGATCATGAGACTTCCTCTCAGCTACTTTGAAAGCATGTTGCTTCTACTTAACAACATTAGTCTTAATGAGTCAGAGGAAAAAGCAAGCCTGGGAAAATACTATTATTGCTGGCAACTTCCACTGGAGTGTACAACTGCAATTACAAGTCTCCGGCCACATTATTGAATCCAGTGTCTGTGACATGTTTCTATGCTTCACTAATCCCTATAGCACTTAATGGTGAGCAAGGGAGGAACAGAGGGACTGCAGTCCAGATGTGGAAAAATGAAGGCAGTAAGGAATCTCATACATCATCTGTTTTTTCTGCCTACTTCACACTCCTTTTGTCCAGCTTTCATTCTGCAGGTGCCCCTTGTTGCACAGTACATACCGCACAATGCTTACTTTAGCAACAGTAATTTAAGGAAACAACAATGTGTCCATCTCTTATCTGAGAAACTCTATCAAGAAAATATTTTCATGGTACAGAAGTAAAAGTTCACGTAAAGTGTATGTCACTATTCCAGTTATGTGCATGAACATACATGCACACATATATATATAAAACTAACAGGACCTGAGGAAATGGCCACAAGTTGCATCAGAGGAGATTTAGATTAGAAATAAGGAAAAACTTTTTTTCTCAAAGAGTGGTCAGGCATTGGAAGGGCCTGCCCAGGGATGTGGTGGAGTTGCCATTCCTGGCAGTGTTCAAGAGGCATCTGGATGAGGAGCTACAAGATAGCTGTAGTAGATTGTAGTAGTAATGGTGATGGGTGGATGGCTGGATTAGATGATCTTGTTTGTCCTTTCCAATCTTGTATTTCTATGATTCTATGATTCTGTGATATATACTGTATGGGAACTGTAGAATCACAGCCTGAACCTCTCCCTGATCACCTGAGGCAAGTACTGGGTCAGCCATGGGAGCACAGGTGAAAGCAAATCAGCTGTGTGACTGGATGGGGTGAAGCTGGGCTCCATCCCTCCTAGACCCCATTTAAGGGCTGATGACCACTGGGGAAGAATCTCTTTCTGGAGATCCCTCCTTTTTGGAGTTTCCAATGCAAGCCTGGATCCTCAGATACAGGTAAGCATTTCTTTCTTGATAGTTTCTTTTTCACCATGATAATCTTTCCAACTATAACACCCGTAATGTACTATCCTAAGTGCGCTACTCTTCCAATTGTACATACACCAAAACAGTTGACTGGTGTTTTTTTTTTAGCTCTGGACCTTCTCTTCTCCAGGCTCTCTCAGACATTCCCCACTAGACATTCCCCAGTGTCTTCATCACCTTCATAGCCCTTTGCTGGACTTTTTCCAGGATGCCCACATCTCCCTTGCAGTACGGAGCTCATAACTGGACACAGTACTCCAACTGTGATTTCAACAGTGCTGTCCCTTGAAATGTTGGCAACATTTTGCCAAATGCAGTCCAGGATACTACCATTTACCTTCTTTGCTGCAAAGGCATACTGCAAGCTCATGTTCAACTTGGTGTCCAGCAGGATTCCAGTTTCTTTTCTGCACAGATGCTTTTCAGCATAATGCTCCCCAACTGCATGAGGTTCTTCTTCATGAGGTGCAGGACTCTGCACTTCTTGCTGAACTTCATGGAGTGAGTTCCTGTCAACTCATTTCTTTGCTGAGGGTATGGTATAGATCACTAATGTTGGTGTCGAACAAGTCTGGACCTTGCATCAACTTCTTGCGTGTACCACTAGTTTTTTCCCTCCACCTAGTCTCTGTGGCAATTTTCACCAGTCTTTGGGCTTGGCCTTCCAGTTTTCAGTCCACTTTACTGTCTGCATTCATCAGCAGCTTGCCTATGGAGATCTTATGGGAAACCGTCAAAGGCCTTACTGAAGTTTAAGTAGACAATACCCACAGCTCTCTCACATCTAGCATTTCCACATGTAAGTTACTGAGTGGGCCAAGTATGAATTTCCTACAGTAGATTCATTCTGACTTGGTGATTTTCATGTCATTCATGCTTTCCAAGATTAGCTGCTCATCAGCTTCCCAGACACTGAGGTGAAGCTAACAAACTTGCAGATTTTAAATCCCAGACCTTTCTTACTGCTGCTGCCCTCACTTCTCACTGCCCTTACCTCCCTTTTATTTGTTATATGCCAGATGAAACACTCCTGTTGGCAGGCCTGGTAGTGGACCCAGGAGCTTTGGTACCTCTCTCCCTTTTAATCTGCTTTTCCTCTTTCTCCTTCTCTCTTTCACCTAAAGCTGTTAAGTAACATAACAGTCGAATTTCCAATGAACCTCACAGCTTATGTAGACACAATTGTGGGAGGGCCAACCTGTAATCAGTAATCCTGTAATCAGTTAAAAGGCCTGAATGGTATAACTATATGGAGTGGGATGTGGTTAATCACTTCCTGAAGACTGAAGTGGGCTTCATGGGTTCCCTTTGACTAAGCTTTCTAGAAATATAAATTTCTTTTGAAACTTTCTTTTATTATGTTCCGCAACAGGTAAGTTAGGTCAGTAAACATTCCCAGAGTTCAGTTAAGAGGGAGACATTTTACACCGTATATCACAAAAGGAAAATGCTTATTACGTACAGACATAGATTTGTGGAGTCTGTTTACTACCCCCTTTACATTAGATTATATCCCCTTTCCATCATCTAACTTCTAAAAACATTCATATTCATAAAAAAGATCAGAAAGAAAATGAGAAATTCCATTTTGATGACATAACATGGAAGAAAGAAATTTAAAAAGAATCCAGATACAGTTCTGAAAGTAGAAGAAAGACAAAAAATTTCAAAAATAAATTTCAAAATAATTTTTAATATCTTTAATATCTTTTTGCCAACGTACAACTCATTTGGCCTGATGGAATTTGCTGACAGGTGTGTAGAAACTGTCATATAAATATTCTAAACCAAGTACCTACCCAATACATGAATCGTACACTATGTTTTGCAATTTACTTGTAAAGAACTGTGACTACTACCAAAGCACTTTCTGTGCTTCTCTATCCTTTGTTTTAATGGCCATTATTTTATTTTTAGACTATGACACTGATATTATACTCCACTGACTATTCAGCTATGTCAGCAGAGTCAATCAAGTGCATTCATCAGGTACTAAAATTGAGCACTACACAAAAAAGTCATATAATTGAATAGAACCTATTCACAATTAAGTAGAAAAGCATCAACAATTTTTATTCAACCTAAAAATATTTTAGTGATAAAATATAACACATGCAATGTATTTATATCAAGTGCTTTTTCAGACTACACTAAAAATCAGTAGTCTGTGGACCATCTTGGGACTAGTAATTATACATGTTTGAGTTAACAAAGATCAGTTTTAAAGGAAATTTCATATGGAAGGAATAATTTCTAGCATATTATTCATTAGATAATTAAATCTCTTTTTCTGCTTATATAATTTGTGAACAGACCATCGTTTTCCCTAATGAATTGTTTATTCAAATGTATTCAACAAATGTCTTTCTAAGAATTTTTCTTTATAGACTGCATATTTTCAAGATGCACCAGTTCATTGTGATTGACCTAACAAGTCAAGGTATATTGCTTCTTTTCCCTTATCAAATTTTCCCACAAGACATTTTTTCTTAGAGAGTAAATTCTGGAAATATATTTAGATAAATATAGAGTCTTAAAGTTGTTCCATGAATAGCTCTGGTATAGTTTACAAATCTGGAACAGTATCTGTCCTTTACCTTTCAAAGGCACATGTATGCTTTTGGAAACCTTGGTTCATGTTAAGTTGATGAAAATCAAACACGTGCAAATCAGGCATGGAAAAAATGTTTCATTAAAATTTTTAATAAACTATATTTTTTTCTGTGTTTCTCCATTTCATTTGAAAAGAAATGCTATGAACTCATCACATTCAGAATGATTTGTATTCTTAATGGTGCAAGAATAGAAGAAATAGTGAAGAAAAAACAATGAAAGAAGGATCAGATGGATATTTCAGCCCAGGTGAATGGATATGTCACCCCAGGTAACACATAACTTGAAAAAGAACTCCCTTCTTATTTTACCATATTACTCTACAGGGTAAAAAAACATATTAATGTTGTTCATAGAAAAGGATTATTGTATTCTTGAAGAAATCAGCACCCTTTACAATTAAAGACATCTACTATCATGCAGGCAAGTAAATACCAATTTTATTAGAATATTCCTGTGTATTACTGAATTTATTGTAACCCGCTGCTATTACTTTCAATAGAAGCTGTGTCCTGATTTATTTAATGCATTAAAGACTGCAATTTCTTGTGCAGTTTATGTCTGCTAAACATGCTTTAAAAGCTCAGGCCCTACTCCTGAAATGTTTGTATGTGGTGGTTTCACTATAGCTAGCTAAATTTTACCACTCTCTCACTCCTCTTCTTGAAATGAAGAGGGGGAGAAAATAGAATGACAAAGGGTTCATGAGTTGAGATAGGGGCAAGGAGATTGTTCACTAATTGCCATCAAGGACAAAAGAGATTCACCATAAAGGAGATTAATGTAATTTATTGCCTATTACTAACAGATTAGAGCAGTGAGAACTAAAAGCAAGCTAAAACCACCTTCCTCCCATCCACTCTATTCTATCTTTTCCCCTGAGCAGCCCAAAGAGGAAGGGAATAGAGGCTGCTCCTCTGTGGGCCTCTCCTAGGCTGCTGGGAGCTAGCTGCTGCTCCACACCTGGAGCTCCTCCTGCAGTAATCTGGGTATCTGTAGGGCTGTTAAACATTCTCTCCCTGCATTCCCCCAGCTCAGCTGTTGCTCAGCAGTTTTCCCCTTCCTACAACCTGCTAGCCCACAGCACAACCAGCATCACTCACAACTTGGCTCTAGCAGTGATGAGTTTGTGCAGTTGGGACTGTTCAGCACTGACATGGGGGCAGTGCTGCGCTCTGCTGCAGTTCCCTGTTATCAAAACCTTGCCTGGTAAGTCCAAATGGTAGCCAGTAGAGCAAAGAAAGAACTGCAAGGGACATACGAAGAATTTAAAAGCAATCATGAATTTTACTTTTTTTTTTTCTTTACACTTTTTATCAGGGTTGCATTGATATTAAACACTTTTTTTTTCAATGTTTTAAAGTATGGCTCAGTTGTTTTAAGTCAAATTGTAAGGCATATCTTCAGTGTATTATTTCATTTTCTATAACATTTTCACTAGAAATAGCATTCAATATTATTTTTCCTTAAGCAATTGCTACCAAAGAAACTGTAGTCTTCTCTTATGAAGAATATTCTGTCCATCCGCCCCCATGGGTCAGTTAGTTTTTCCACTTAATTATACACTTTGTTAGAATGACACATCTGACAGGCATAACTAGTTTTTAGATAAGTTTTTAACCAATATCTGTTACAAAAGAAGACTCTTTCACTACACTCATATTGGTATACAAAATCCTTGAAATGATCTTCTAATATCAAAGGGATTTTTGCTACTCTCAAGAGATGTATATCGAAACAGTATATTGAAACACAGAATTTCATCCATAAATGTGTATTGTCCAAGATCAGGGGTAGAGAAAGCCTACATGCCTTTATATATATTTGCCCTTTCATTCCCACCAAAACTACCGCTTTTGTATGAGTTAGTGATTTTTGCTTTTGACATCTTCTAAGAGAAAAAAATTACATCTACTGATATTTTCAGAAACATACTTTATGTTTTTGTTTGTTTGTTTGTTTGTTTTGTTTTTAATGCTCTGAATTATTTCCCAGATTTATGGTTGAAATTTTGGTTTTACTGGAACTAATGACAAAAGCATCACATTCTATTTAACGTCCTATTATTAAAACATTTGGGAAATGTGCTAAAAATGTTTGCCTCCTGTCACTGAAGGTTTAATGTTAATCTGCTGTAACACACTGATAAAGAGACAGAACATAAGACTTATTTCTTAGGGACCAGCACATTTACATCTTACAGCATAGGAGTGATTTGTTCAATTAATTTCACTTTACAGATAAGTAAAATATGCAAAGAAAAATCTCTTCTCAGATTACATCTTTTGATTCATGAAATAAGTATAGCTTTTACTGCGCAAATCAGTTTTGAAACTGTACAAACTTGCCTCAGTTGGATTTACATCTCTGCCTCATTACTGTACATACTATGTTATCTTATTTCAGATTCCTTTGGTTTGAATCATCTCACCTTTGTCAGCTTGTTGACACTCAGTGACTTTTACTTTCTCTTATGACCAGTAGTCTTCCCAAGATGCCAATGAGCACAAGATCATTACAAACAGTGCTTGTCATGTCACTCAGAGACTGATCAGTGGGAAGTGAATTTTTCACTTCCTTTGATAAGTGTGCAGATCTCACTACTTAGGCATGAACACTTCCCCGGGTTAATTCAAGCCTTTTTGTTTATTTAATTTTAGCATCACTATTTTACCTTATTAAAACAGACACAGAAATGTCTCAAAAAACAAAGGCGTCAGCTAGTTTATATCAGAATAAATACACTGCTAAAACCTTTCTGTAAAGCAGGGATGCACAGATGTCTCTATTGCTTCTTGCACCATCAACTTGCCACATGGATGAGCAGTTCTTTAAACTACTCTCATGCAAGCTTTACATAATCATTTCTGAAAGGATTGAAAATTGCTGGTTTAAAAATGGTTCCATTTGTTAAATTCAAACACAAATTCTTTTTATTGGTTTGCTTTGGTCTTACATATTTATTTAGATAAGACTATGTTGTTTGTTTTCACATTCAAACAGTGATTTGTTATATGAAAACCTATACTACCAATTCATAAATTCAGTGAAAACTCTGTAGTTTCTGTATTTTTTAGACATTTTTCGAATAGTATAGTAATAAAATTATTGATTCAAGTTTAGCACTTAGCTAAAAGGCTTGTTATAGTGCTGACAATATTTCAATAGGTCAATAAAATAAGGAAATACAGGGTATAAAAGTCAATAACTTTAACAATGTCAATTTGTTTGCATGCTAAACCTCCAAATCAATCAGATGTGCATGGAAATAGCTCTATTAAATCTAATCTGGATTGAGAAGAGAAGACACTTAAGGCTATAATGAAAATTGAAGTTCTTCTTTAATTGTCTGCATAAAGTACATCACCATCAGCATAAAAAAAAAAATACAGCCAATGTTCATTGGGTAGCAATCAACTGTTTAACCAACAACAATAACACTAAGTTTCTTCTAAGATTTATGTTCTGATTTAGCCAAGTACCTAATTTCATGTCTAAGTTCAACCAAAGCACAAGCTGTTTAAAGATAATGAAGCAAGTTATGTTGCTGTTACAAAAGGTAAGTGCTTTTCAGACCCTGACTGCAAACAAAGTCACTGAAATTCACTCCTTGTCATGAAGGAATACGTTTTCTTTCATTTTGATTATGATTCTTGTCAGTAGATGAACTTTGGTAGTCAGCGTGGATAAGCATTTAATCACTACGTAAATATAATCCTCAATCCTTTGTGTAAATCCATTAATGTCAGTACTGACATCTTTGGAAACTTAAACAGAAAAGATCTTTGAAAATAGCACTTGGTGCATTTGGGGAAGTAAAAGAAAGGAAGACAAAGGAAGATAAAAGAATCCCAGTCTATATTCTTTATTCTATTGTTTAAAGATAGCCTCACTAGCTAGGGCTTAGACTCTTTCATTACTGAGAAAACTGAGATTCCAACCACATGTGAAAGCACTTTGGAATAAAGTGACATAATTCCATTCTAACTGGAAGGAAGATGGCTAAAATAACTGCAGTGGCCATTTTTCTGAAGATACAATGGTCACCTTTCTAAAAAGCATTACATTTTCTTACAATTTATTCTGTATGAATATTAAATAAATACAAAAACTACAGTGGTAGCTATTTTTCTTCTAAATAGCAGGTAATAAAAGCACAGTAATGAAATTTTCCATACAAAGGAAAAAAATCTTATGCTTCATGCTGTAGGAGCATTCTGAAAATGTTGTATTTTCAGAATACAACATATATACATACAATACAGAAACACTGTAGTTTGATCATCTAGAAACAGAATTAATGCTGAAGCAATTAGAAAAAACAAACGAACAACAACAACAAAACAACAACAACAAAAACAAACAAAAAAAAAAAACCAAAAAACAAAGAAACCAACACTGTATTGGGGAACAAGTCCCAAAGTAAATGTAAGGTTTTTTACTGTTTTTCATGCAGTTGGAGAAATCATAAAAAGCAGAAAAGAAAAACAAAGAGAAAAAAAAATATGTAGATGAGCATATTCACCAATACAGCTAGTTAAAATGAGAGAATCAGAAGGTTGCAGCAACATTTGTCTCTCTAAGATGAACAGCATTTTTAGTATTTTTTAACCCCCAAAAATGTGATTTAAATACTCCTCTTGATACATGGGGCATACAAATGGACTTCAAAACTATATTTGGAAAATATGGTTTAATTTTTGTGTGGTTCTGTGTTGAGCCAGGAGTTGGATTTGATGATCATTATGAGTTCTTTCCAATTTGGGATATTCTGTGATTCTGACTAGTCAGAGAATGTTCATAAGAACAGAGTGTGACTCAGCTGTCAGGGGGCAGTGATCAGCTGAAATGCATATTCTTGGCTTTAGGTACTTGAATAATCTCACTGGACAAACTGAAGGATGTCCTTCAGTAGTTACAAGCTTTTGGGAACAACTAATTAAAATTCTAGGGGGGATAGTTTTCAAAAGCAATTTAGGCAACTAAATCTTCAGAAATCACTGGGAGTTATATGTTAAAATGTTCTTGAGAATTTGGCCTGCCTCTTACCCTTTTTGAAAACTAGGAGAACATGCTACATTTCTGCAGTTCAGATCAACATTTCTATGAAAGCATCTGTGTCTCAAGTAACTGGTTGCAAATAACAACTGGTTGCAAATAAAAACTGGTTGCATAATAACAAAGTAGTAATTCCCCAAAATTTTACTTGATCACCATCTTAAAGCGTATAGGTACCCACATTTGCTCTACATTTCTACTAATGAACTGTGTACATCAGAGCAGCTACATACTTCACAGATCACTGGCAATTGTTAACAAATTATTAACTAATTATTGCAGTTAGATGAACATCATATTTTGCTTTGCATATGCACTGTAGTACTATTTAAAAAAAAATAAAAGCATCTTAGATAAAAGGTTTGTTGAGTTACAGTTTAATTCAGGATTTCAGTGTCCAGGTGGTGGGGAAATAGTCTCAACTATTTTTTTTCCTGCCTAAGACACTTAAATCTCTGTTGTAAACATGCTTACTAATGAACTACAGACTATTTTGGTGATGGGAATGCACTTTCTAATTGTATCTTGTTTAAATTTTCAGTATGAATATATAATAAAATATTTATTTTTAAAAATAGACTTACGCAATGAGACTTACTCTAGCCTTCTAATTGGAGAAACCTCAGTGACAGATGATTTTCCAATGAAAGCTTACAGATTTCATGTCAAAGAATTTCATTTTAAGGAATTACTGATGGAAGATACTGGACTGCAATTCTTATTATTTCTTCTTAACTGGTAGACAATATATTCTTGACTGTTTCTTTTCGGACTCCATGAACTAATTATTTCATGCAAAACTGAAAATTTCAAGAAGTCTGCCTATCCCTACTGCATTACCTAGCTATAATTATTCAATCACTTAGCATAATGATTTTGTTGGAGGCAAAGATGTCCATAGAGAAGTATACAGAAAACAGTGCATTCTTCAGCATTTTCACATTTAAAAAGGTTCTCTATCTACTGAATTTAAGGATAAGAGCAAGTGATATTACATAATTTTCTCATATAAAGAATATTAAGATTTTAATTTAAATCTGAAGATTTTAATTCATAAAGCTCTGATGGAGAATATTATTTCTTGAAAAAAGGATGTGCTATTTGCTGGGACATATGCAGGAATTGCTCCAAAATTAATGTGTCCTTTTTATTATGTCAGACCATGGTGTCAGAAGTAGATGTTGGTAGTACGGCAGTAGAGACTGAACTGAAATTCCATTACATTTTGTTGCTGTGTTGCAGATGGCAGCAGAGGGGTAATCTGAAAATATGGCACCTGACATGGAAGTGTGTATAAAACAAAGGTGCAGAATTGAATTCCTCCATGCAGAAAAAATTGCATCCACTGACATTCATGGACTTACTGAATGTTTATGAAGACAAAATAGTGGATGTGAACATAGTGAGGTGGTGAGCAGTGTATTTCAAGATTGGCAACAGCGACATGAAAGACAAGATACATTTTGGAAGGTTGTGCACAGCTGTCACACCTTGAAATGAAGAGCTTCTCCATCAGCTCATCCATGTAAATCACTAGATTATGACCAGGGAACTCTGTAGAGAGCTGAATATTGTTTCATTATTTTGAATATTGTTTCAATAATTGGCTTCAGTTTGTCGGAAACAATGGTGGCAACACTGGAATATCACAGTTTGCATCAGATGAGTCCTATGAATCCTAACACAGGAAAAGAAAGAACACCATATGCAAGTTCATCAAGATCTACTGAACAAATGTGAAGCTGAAACTGACAGGTTCCTGGATTGCATAATTACCAGCACTGAGAAATAATGTCACCACTATAAGCCGAAATCAAAACAGCAGTCTGTGGAATGGCGATGTGAATTCCCCACTGAAGAAAAATTTTAAGATGCAGTCCCCAGTGGGAAAAGTGACGCACACTGTCCTTTGGAAAATTATTCTGGATTTCCTGAAACTCAGACTAAACATCAATTCTGATTGCTACACTGTGATGCTGACTAAGATGAAGGCTTGAAATTCCAGAGCAAAGACATGGAAGAAGATAACATTTCTCCTGCAGCATGGTAACACTGGGCCCCATACTAATTTCAAGGAAATGAAGCACATTACCAATCTACCAACTGTCCTACCACAACCCCAGTATCACCTGGATTTGGTGCCTTTTGATTTCCATCTGTCAATGAATGTCAGTGGGTGTCACTTTTTTTCTGCTTTGAGGAATTCAGTGATGCACCTTTGCTTCATAAACACTTCCATGTCAGACACCATTTTGTCAAACTGCACCTCTGCTGCCATCTCTTGTATGGCAACAAAGTGTAATGGAATATAGGTGGGAAAGTTCCACCTCTACTGACATATCACCAACATCTGCCTCTGTTGTGGGCCAGCATAATACAACAGGAGGCATAACTTTCAGAACAGCACCCATACTAACTTGTAACTATAATAACCACTGGTGACTACTGCTGAAGTTATATAAGTGAAAGAGAACCTGGAAATGGAAAGGAGGAAAAAAAAGGTGGGGGGGGATATGTTGAAGAACTGCATATGTTAAAAAATATGATAGTCTTCAGAAGAATAGCAGGTGCCTGGACAAGATTCACAACAGAAGTTGTGTCTGTTTATTAACAGAAGGTATCTCTTTCATCTGCATATTTTTGCACAGTATTTGATTCACAGTATATTACCATGTAGGAAAAAATAAAGTAATTATCAGACTGCACTACATTAATAATGTGCTACATAAGTTGCAGTGTTTAAACATGATCATGTTCATGACAGTGTTTAAATGACCTGAAATGGAGAGAATCCCCCCATCACAGCATCTCAGTGAAAAAAAGCAAAGCAGAACAAAGCATGTGGTGCTTCAGAAACTGTGAGGCAATGGATATCAGCTAGAAAATGGCTCAAAACAATATCTATAATGAGCTGGACTGTCAGCATACTGCATTTTATCCAAGGAAAGGAGAGAGACATGGACAACTGGCATCTAAGAGACTTGAGCTAAACCATACTACTCCTTATCTGAACTCTGTGGAGCATTCTAATTGTTGTCATTGTTAACAAGGTAATGAATTATTAAAACAGAATTTTCCTTCTGGAGAGATCACTATTTCATTAGGATAGAAGCTGTGGTTTCATCACTGTTCTTAAAAAAAAATGTATCTACATTTGTAAAACCACAATGGTTCTCTGTATGAAAGAAATGCTGTCTGGGTAAAGCCTAAGTAAGATGCAAGCAATGTCTCTAGTAAAAATCTTTAACCAGAAACAAAATCAAAATAACTAAAAAAAAAAGCTGGAGCACATTTTGCATTCACAGTATACTGTTTGATCAAGTTATCTTTCACTATATTTTGATTCTGAACAAGTATTATTGTTCTACAGTTAGAATAAGTAGCAGTAAATCACAGAAAGAAAGAAAGAAAGAAAGAAAGAAAGAAAAAAAGAAAAAAAAAAAGAAAAAGAAAAAGAAAAAGAAAAAGAAAAAGAAAAAGAAAAAGAAAGCAAACAACAAAAAAAGAAATTTAAATCTACATGGCCTGTAAGTCAGAGAGGTAATTGCTTTTGTTACAACTTCATCACATTTTTTGTTCATGTAAATTACAAAATGTATTAGCATTTGAGGGAAGTTAGGTTGCTTTTACTCAATCAACTTGCTGCTGAAAAGATATATGAAATTGAATATCTCCTAAAGCTTTTTTTTCAGTACACAAACTAAAAAAAGTGTAATTTTTTGATAATTACCTTTAGCAATACAATACACCTAAATTTTCAATATTGGTACACAGTAATTTGGTATCTGTGTCTTTGATGACAAATTACATTTTCTTTAATATCTTTTATTCTTTCAGATCATAAGAGGACTGCCTTGCATAGTTGAAAGTTCAGGCTTCTATGCTAACTTATGTATGAACATCTTCAACACTGATTGCAACAGCAGAAAAAATTATACATAATGGCAGCATATCTGGTGACCTACATTTTATCTTAGCATCAAGATATGCCCTGATTATTCTGAAACTTCATCTAATATCAAATATCTGTCCTCCATCCCCACAATAATCATTTAAATATTTATCTTAGTCTAGATGCTCTTACATGAGTAAAACTTCACAAAGTTTACATGAACTGTTTTGTTCTCCCTTTTAAAATTTCATCAATGTTACATTTCTTCTCACAGAATCTATCTTCTCAGACAAATAAATGGTCTTCAGATGTTTCTCTGCAAACGGTTTAAAAACTATCCACCACAGAACAGCTGCTGCTTACAAAGGGAACAATTTTAAGCACATTGATGAAAACAGATAGATGGTAAGGGGCTGACTAACTAGGAGACTTAAAATCAAAGAATAGCTTCAGTTGGAAAGGTTCTTAAAGATCACCTAGTTCAGCCTTCCTGTCATGGGCAGGATTGCATCCCACCTGATCAGGCTTCCTAGAACCCCATCCAACCTAGTCTTGAATGCCTTCAGACATGGGGAGTCCACAGCTTCTCTGGGCAGCCTGTGACAATGCCTCACTGTGTAAATTTATTTATTTTTTTATTTATTTTCATGACATATAACATAAATTTCCCCTCTTTTAGTTTAAAGCCATACTGCCTTGTCCTATCACTATTAGACTGTGTAAAATGTCAGTCTCACTCCTGCTTATAAGCTCCCTTCAAGTACTGGAAAGCTGAAATGAGGTCTCCCCAGACTCTTCTCCAGGCTGAGCAAGCACACTCTCTCAACCTTTTTTCACAGGAGAGATACTCCAACCCACTGATCATCTTCGGGGACCTCCTCTGGACCTTGTTCAACAGTTTCACATCTTTTCTGTACTGGGAAAAATACTTTTACATTTACTCACTTATTATAATACCCAATTTTTAAATGAGATCATCTTTCTGGGCACATTTCTGCAATCTCAACATCAATTTCATTTTAATCATATCACCTCCATTAGATTCAAAACAAGATAGAAACATTTCCCTAAAGATATTCTATTGATTTAGCAAGTTTCATCAAAAGAATTTGGAGTTGTAACTACCTCAGGAAAACCAGCTAGATGACTTATTTGCATAAAGCCACCTAATGATATGATGATAGGGGGAAAAAAAAAAAAAGAAAAAAAAAAGCCAATTAAATAGCTACCTGACAATAAAGGAATAGGAGATAATTCAAGTTAGAAGTTGTCACATTAGCTAAAAACCACGTAGGCCATAAACATAGAGACATTAAGGTAACTTTTTTTTTTTCCTTTTTGTCAATAGATGCTCATAAATGGGAATTTTGGCTAGTATACTTTAAACACACCTAAGAGAGTTAGGGACCCAGATCCCAGTGAAATTCTTCAACCCGAGTATAATTAGATTAAATCCTTTAGGCTATTTTGGAAAGTTTAATCTTGATGTTTTAGCTTAAACTACAGTCATTGAATATATAATAGAAGTTGCCTGAAGACATGACAGTGTTCTATTCAGTTAATAAAGGACTCAAGTCTGAAAAGAAGTGTACATGGATTATTTAAGAACCAGAGGAATATCATCCTTCCTGTATGGTAGAAATAAGCACTAAACCTCAAATGGTAATGCCCTTGATATATAAAATTCTAATAGATTTATCTTTCTCACCAAATAAAAATGAAATAATGCAACATTTTTCAAGGAGAGGAATGGCATTTGATGAGAAAATACACTTTGTGTTCACATTGCAAGTTTCAAGTCACTTGGAAATTTTGAATTTTTAGATAAAAGAAGCAATATTAGCTATATCTCCACTGAACCCCCAAGGTGATTCCTTTAATGAAAATATTTGAATTTATTAGGAATGTTATTTTTATTGTTGTTGTTTTCTAAGTGATTATATTTTCCTTTTGAAATGAAAAGGAAATCTGAATTTTCTTGGGCAAAACCAACTCCCAAAAGTCAAAAACAATGCTTCCAGTGACTTAGTGATTTTTTCCCTAACATGTCAACTAATGTTCCACCTATCTAGCTTAGAGATTAATTTCAGCCTTATTTTTGCAATTGTGCCAACTTCTCTCCTCTCTTTATATTTCAGGCAGAAATTTCAAAGGAATAGATTTCCCTATAGAATCTGTACTGCTTGTTTCTTCCTTCTTGTTTGGCAATGAAAAGCATTATAATCTCTTCTAGTAATTCAGAACTTCTACTTTGAGTTTAATTCGAAATAGGCTGCATTTCATTATTATTTAAGTTATCTCCTCTTAATGTCAATTATCTATGCTCTTATGTCATTAGTAAGAGTCTTGATTCAAGTGAGCCATCTAACAGGTTTACTTGAAAAGGAGTTATACAAATTCAACTAACCTCCTTTATTTTTTTTACTGACACTAGTAAAGACAGTACAATATAGTTAGGAAAATGTTAATACTTTGATTTGAATCACATCAGAGGCACAGTACTGTTCGTAACAGTTGATAATGAACTTGCAAAAATATGTAGTGTAATCCAGGCATAATGAGTTTAAGCAAACTAACTGTATTAACTTGGTTTATTGGTAGAAGAAATATTTTCTTATTAATCAAATATAATAGCTTGTCTTTTGTGTTACTTTCCTATCTGGAAAGCTTTTTAAAAATGATTAAACAGTGATAATCTTCTTTCCTTTGCCACTGTCTTCCCCATCCTTGAGCAATACTGCATAAAATTCACCCCAGGGACTGCCTCCCTTTCATCTAGCTCTTCCCGTGATCCCACACTGACAATAGCAGCTACACGGGTAACAAACTCTTATCTCTAATTTGGATTTTCAGTCTCATTATAGTAATTCCAGAATGTGTCTTTGTTTGTTTGTTTGTTTGTTTGTTTTTTGAAGGCATTAGCATTTCAATTAGGATTTGAAATGAATTTGTTGATCACACCTACATTTTTCCAGAGAAGTCTCAGACCACATAAACTGTTGAATGTATCATTCTTTAATCCTTCTACACAAAATCAAACAGCACAACATGGTCCAGGAAAAACCGTAATGCAATCCACCTATTGCTGGGCATTAGCCCCAGGTACCAGACCAGAGCTAGAATAAAATAAAAGCCATAAAACATTCAGTAACATCTGGTTTGTTCTATGGCCTTATTGCATCATGCTCAATAGCCATGGATTCACTTGGACCAGTTATTTTCATAAGTGATTTATCACATAGAGTTGTGTCCACACTACATCCTTAATAACTTTAAAATGAAACAAGGAACAAACAAAAAAAAACGTATTGTAGGAAATCAACTACATTCATGATTGCAGAAAAGATTACTGTTATAAAACAAAAGAATCAACTGTGAAGAAATAATTAAGACGGAGTTTAAAATAATATTGCAGGTATAGATTTTGTAAATATCTTAAGAGAAGAAAAAGTTCCCTTTAATCTCTGTAGAGAAAATTCATGTTTGTAAATAAAGGTAATTTTATACATCAAAATCCTGTAACTTTTTACATTTTTATGCCTACTCAAATTCTAGAAATCTTGAATTGCAAATCACTCTTATTTCAATTTTCTACATTCAAGCAACATTAATAGCAAGTTGAGTGTGACAACGGAATAGAAGAATTACATAGCACTAGCAAAACCTTGGAGAGTTTGGAAATAGCAGAGGCTGGCCTCTTGAAAACCACATCTACCAGCATGGATCTGGATGAGGAGGACAGAAGGATGTGGGTTCAGATCAGTCTGGATGCACATGAATGCATAGTCTGCACATCTGATAGCATTTCTGTCACATGTATGGATGAATTGGTGAATATTGTGCCCTCTAACAACAACGCTAGGCTAAAATAGGTAGTGGGTGCTCAAAGATTTCTAAGGGCAGTGAGCTCTCCCTTCAAGTTTGTTCCTTTGCTGTTGTGGTCTGTGAGTCTTTGAGAGAATGTGTGCATACTGAAACAGCATGGAAAATGTTCAAAAGACCCACAAGAAGGCATTTGACAGAGTGAAGAGAACTGTTAACTGTGGCCATACAGAGAAAAGCTGCTTTAATAAGAATGTGAGTATGCTTCAGTAGAGTATTGAAGCACAGCTAGAAGCCCGTGCTGCTGAGACCCTTGACAACTAAAGGGGAGAAAACACTCAGTCATTAAAGGAGCTTTTGACTGTAGTTTTTTTTGGAATTGAATGATTCCACAATTAAAGGGGATGGATAAGCAGTCTGATAATGAGCCATTATAAAACCTCTAATGGTACTTTAACAAAAGTGCTGCTGATGATTATATACTTCTGTATGACTCACGATACAGCGATGTGAGTAAAAGATAATAGAACAGTCAAAAAAGATGCCACATACATCAAGCAAGACATAACGTCCTAAATGGCACACAGGTGACTACTGACAACATGTGTAACAGTCTTTGCATCTTTGCATTAAAGTCTCCAGACAACTCCACATTACTTAGAAATAAAATAAATAAATAAATAAAGAATAAAGAAGTAATCCTGTATTTATTATTTATCATATAAAAAGGAGGAAGTGACACAGACAATCATTTTCCCAATAAAGTGTGATGGGAAGATATGGGCATGTGCAGGACTGAATTTTGATTAAATGAGTTTCAAACAACAATCCCAGAAGATTTTAAAGGTAGTGTCACAAGCTGAATAAAGTCTATATACCTGGGGAAAGAAGGTCAGCTGAAACTTAAACACAGAGAATGCTACTACTGGTGAGGTTTGACAGCTCAATTGCTATATATAGAGAGACTATAATAAGGTGTGCGAAATGGAAACAGACTGGATAAAGAATAAGGCTTTACAGCCCTCAGAAATTCTAAACCTCATACTGAGAAAAGGTAACATCATATTGAGTGACAAGTATTGCATAGTTGCTGTAGATTACTGCTCCATTTCTTGAGATAGTGATCATTTGGAAAATACTCAGACAGGAAATAAAAAGCACATTTTGCAAGTATCTGACATGATAGAAAAGAGGATATGGTATATCAAAGCAGAAGATGAGAATCTCAGTACCAGATGCTTCCTACAGGCACTCAGAGAGGAATAGCAAGGTCATTCTACAGAAAATATGTCTGATTCTGATGGCAAAAGCAAATTAAAAGAAAGACAGTAGCAACCTAGTGATATTTAATCACTACACCTCATTCCAGAGTATAGACAGAAGGATATTAAGGAAATAAATAAAGACAAAAACTTGATTACTTGATTAGAGGAAATAGTGTCAGACTAATCTAATCACAAATTTTTGAATTTACAGCTCTCGTAGGGCACTGGCAATTTCTATAAAGTGTGAAACTTTGCATACCATATCACATTGCCATGTGATCGTGGATGTCATTTGTGCAGTCCTATTTACTAGCACCTTCCTTTTTTCATTTGTTGCATTTTTACCCTGCTCAGTGCAAGACTGTCAGAGTCAGCAAACATGCTAAGGCTGAAATTATTCCCTGGATGTTACGGTCACTCTATCATTGAAGCAACTGGCAGAGTGCTGGCTGATGCTTATGCAAGGCTTAGAACTTCCCCTCTATGCATCATGAGTACAACTTACCCTTCATTTTACTTATATCAATATGAGTAATAAATCATAGTCTTTTTACTGCAAGAGAACTCAAGAACATTTTCTCATTTAATAGCTTTCATCTTTATGATGTTCTATATAATGGATATCACTGTACACTAATGAGCTTGCCAGCATTATCAGAAGATGTATCACCATCTACATAGTTCCTTTTTATCCCTGGAAGGCCTGCATGAATTTATCAGTTTTATAATTTCTTCTTCACTTATATGGATTATATAGATTAAAATTCATGGTTCTTTAAAAATACTTTGAACTGTTCTTTTTAACAATGTTCTTATCACACAGTTACTTCCACACTGTCTCGATAGTAGTAACATACTGTGACCCAGTCAATTGTATTTCTAAGGAGAATGTGACCACATGCAAAATTATTTAATTTCAAAAAATAGAATTAGAATAGAACTGAAGAGAAATAGAATAGAACTGATCTATGTAATATGAGACTTGATTTATTTTATCCATAGGATACTATAGTCTACCCCTGAAAACCAGTATTAAAAATAATAGAATGAATTTATTGTATACTTATTTTAGAGCTATCCAATGATTCTGTAAGGATATAGGGCAAGATAGAGGACAAAAAGAGGCATGAAATGCATCAACACATTTAAAATACAGGAAAGATGAAAGATGGATTTTCTGCAGAAGACCTTTAAACAAGAATCTGCTTTATTCGAACAAAGAAAAGCAGCTAAGTCCACAATAAAATAGATATTGAAAATGATGCTGCAGATTACCAACTTATTAAGTCTTATGCTTACAAATGCAACAAAACTAGCAATAGAGATTTTCTACTTTCAGTAGCATAATCTGATTGAAGACTGCTAATGTGTGATCAGTGAGCCAAAAGTTGTCCAGTATTTGTTGACAACATGTTTTAAGAATAGCAAAACTAATGTTTTACAGCACAGGCACAAGGGAGGTACCTGGATAATGTTCAGAGTTTTTGCATAAAACTTTGATTTCCATATTAAAGAAGAAAGGGAAAAAAAAAAAAAAAAAAAAAAAAGGAAAAGGAAAAGATTATGTCTCTGAAAACTGAAAAAGTAAAATAAACCATGAACCATATGGTACATAAAAAGTTTTGATTTTGAAGTCTTTTTCATGCCTCTAGCACAGTTCTTTGCTTTGTCCTCCATTTTGCACTGATTTCATGTATCCTCAATTTTATGGACTGTGAATGGCTCCCATGCTTTGCTTCCTGTCTACAAAGACCTCTTTGCAATCATGGCCCTACAAAACCATGTGCATAAGAGGGAAGCTACAGCTATGATAATTCTATCGGTTCTCTCTTGCTAGATATTGATTAGTAAGTTCTTATTTAAGGAAGTAGATTTGGTGAGATGTTACTTGAGCAAACATAGGAATACAAGAAAAACTTTTCAGAGCAGAAGCTGTGGAGCAAAATAAACAGCATGAGAACCAAGGACACCTCTAGAAGAAGAAAAAACATCTCACGGCTCTGATTGGATAAGCGCCTGTGTGAATGGTTGAAGAGTGTTTTGTAGAATGCTCTGTTGACATGTAAAGGTGAATGGGAAAGTTGTAGGAGTGGATGGGAAAGCTAGAACAAGAAAACTTGTGAAGGTATGTAAGTGATGTGAGAACTTGTAATAAATGATTTGGATAATTTGCATCTGAGTCCGTGCATCAGATGCTGCAAGTGAAGACTGTGAGTTTACAAAATGCTATTTTTCAATATATGCATCAACATTTACTATGCATTTTCCCCAGGAGGAATTTAATTCTGTTTCTATCTCTTCCATGTCAGACATCATTTTGTGAGATTGCCCCTCTGCTGCCGTCAACAAAAGAAAATGTAATGGAATATTGGTGGGAAGATTCAATCTCTACTGCCATTCCATCAACATTCACCTCTGACATCAGAAGTCAACAATATATTAAAACAGGAGGCATTACCCTGGCAGCAGTCCTTGTATGTAATCTGAGTTGTAATTAATTAATGCTAAAAAAATAATTTCCCTAATTTACCTACCTTAAATGTTAGTAACTAAAGTTTTCTGAAAAGTTATACTTAAGAAACCTAATTTGAGTTGTTATACACACCTAGAGTGCTTGGATCGTTGTGCAAAAAATAATTAATGAGGTATTAGCAAGCAATGAAGAAACCCAAATCTGCATCCTACTTAGACTATACTTCAATTTAAATTTTCATTCAGAAGACTTTCCTAAGCTACAAAGATATTTGCATTCATTTTCCCTCCTTATCCACTTACATCTGAAACACATGCTTTTTTCCTGCTTTTCCTGATTACTGCCTTGCACAGTGGAATTTGGCATTTACCTCAGGTTTCTCACATTGACTTTTGAAGCCATACACCTATTTCCCAGAATTGGCATGGCTAGAATTCCAATATATTTGTTCTACAATAGAAGTCTGCTTACTGTCTTAATAAGTTAACATACCAGTTGAAATAATGCAATAACACAAGATAAGAAATATATTTTTTCTTTACACAGAATACTTAGGGACTGGGCAGTCAAATCCAGAAAAAAGAAGGCACAATCACAATGGACTACATCATAGGCTCCCAAGAGAGCTAAAGCAGAAGATACTTTCTGACCTTCCCAAGGGTGAGGGAGGGAGGTAATGTCATGATGACATAAAGATAGCTTTTTCTCTCTTTATTAACAAATAGTATTCCTCAAAGGTATAAGTTGATACATCTGTAATGCCACAAAGTTACTGTTTACTATGCAAGGCAAAATTTATAAAGAAAATAGTCTTTTTGACTGAATTTTCACGAGTGTTCAAAAATAAGTAAATCCTAACATTCACAGAAAATTTTAATCTATCCCTAAATTTTGCAGCTTAATATTCACCATGAAAAGCTCTACAACAAAATTTAAAGACCACAAAACTGCTACTGAATACTTTGTACTTATTGCAGATACTTTTGATGCCATAGCTAAATAAATAAATGCTTTAGAAAAGCTCTTATAATCCAAGAAGAGAAAATAAAAAATGGTAGGAGGAGAAATGAACCAAAGATGTGAAATGATTTCTTCAAGATTTGATGCCTAAGATTTACAGGAGTGCATACAAACTGGTATTCCAAAAAATCTGTGTACTGCCAGTAAGCATTACACTCTTCTCTCAGGATATGCTCACATATATCATAGGACTAGTTGACTATGAGCAATTCAAGATCAGGAGAGTGACGCCAAGATAAATTTTATGTTATCTATGCAAAAGAGAACTACTCCACTACCACACACACACACACAAACCCAACACAATAAAAATACAGTTCTTTGTTGTCATTTGCGTAACATTTATTCAGCTATCTCTTGCATAAGTTCTCCCTCACCAAGAGCCGACAGCTTACATGAAAGTATTTGACATGAAAGTGATATGCATTTAAATAAAGGAAATTTCTAAAAAGTAATTTACTCTTTGTACTTTACTAGCCACAGAATTCAGTAGTTCTGGAGTGTTCTACATAATGAATGCCAACTCTGTAGGGCTAAGCAATAATTGTCATTTTTTCTGTCTTAAAGATTGCAGCTATTATTTATTTATTGTATAATACACACAGGTTGTCATTCATCCGTGACCATGCTACCAATCACCTTTATTCTACAGTATAAAAGAAAACTACTCAAGGGAGAGATTTCTATATCACAGAATTTCACAGAATCATAGGGGTTGGAAGGGACCGCTAGAGATTATTGAGTCCAACCCCACTGCCAAAGCAGATTCCCTACACCAGGTCGCACAGGTAGGTGTCCAGGCGGCTCTTGAATATCTCCACAGAAGGAGACTCCACAGCCTCCCTGGGCAGCCTGTTCAGTGCTCTGTCACCCTCACAGTAAAGAAGTTCTTGTGCACATTTGTGCAGAACTTCCTAAGCTCCAGTTTCTGGCTGTTTCCCCTTGTCCTGTCTCTACACACTGCTGAAAACAGTCTGGTCTCACCACTCTGTCCCCCACACCTTAGATATTTATAGACCTGGATCAGGTCCCCTCTCAGTCTTCTTTTCTCAAGGCTAAACAGACCCAGTTCACATAGCCTTTCTTTATAGGGGAGATGTTCCAGGACGTTCACCATCTTTGTGACCCTCTGCTGGACTCTTTCCAAGAGATCCCTGTCTTGTTTGTACTGGGGAGCCCAGATCTGGACACAGTACTCCAGACGAGGCTTTACCAGGGCAGAGTAGAGGGAGAGGATCACCTCCCTCAACCTGCTGCCCACATTCTTTTTAATGCACCCCAGAATGCCATTGGCCCTCTTGGCCACAAGGGCACACTGCTGGCTCATGGCCAACCTGTTATCTACCAGGACACCTATGTCCCTCTCTGCAGAGCTCCTCTCCAGCAGGTCATCCCCCAACCTGTACCGGTGCATGAAATTATTCCTCCCTACATGCAAGTCTCTACACTTGTTTTTGTTAAACCAGCGCCGATGCCAATTACGTGAAATCTTTAAGGCAACGGTTCTTTATATGAATGTTGATACAGTGAGAATAATGGAGCCCTGGAAGACAACAACAGAACCTCATCTCATGGCAGTGCGTTCTAGCTTGGATTTCACTATGTCTTTGCACCTCAGATCCTGACTGAAAAAGGCAGTGCTACTCTTCATGGAGACACTCGTACTGGTTAACTTTAAGTATCTCTTGGTATTAGTTTGCTCAGAGAAAAAATGGAAAAAATGGCTCAGATGCAGGCCTGCAGGAGATGATAGCCTTAACTCCTACTGCTACAGAGGAATTACAGGCTACACAGCTGTGGGCAGGTGCTCCTGTTCCTCTGAGGAAGAATGAAAACAGCATCCTAAACTGATACTTACAGACATTCTTTTTTCTTTTTTAGATAAATCATGCAAACATTCTAGTGCAGGAGGTAACTGAGCTTAGTTACATGATACTACAATCCTCAGACTGGGAGCTTGTGAAACCATTGCTTTCATCCTTCAAACAGGGAGTCCCCATCTGCCTTATAACATTTTCATACAGAAGGAAAATAGTTGCTCAGTGTGTCTTTTTGATGAGAATAATTTCTTTAAAAATACAAAGCAACAACAATCTCAGCCAATTCAAAAGTGTCTTGAGGAGCTCTAGAACATTTTCTGGACTTTAGGACTTCATTAAATATGACTTAATTTAATATTCAATATTACTTTACCTCTGTTTTTCAAAAGAGGATAACAGAAAGAAACAGGTCTACAGCAAATTCTTCATACTAATAGACTTATAATCTCAGTAAAATAATGCTTATATTTGTGTATGAATTTATGCATTTTAGACCCATTTTTGCTTATAACATAAGAATAATAAAATATCATCTTTGAATGTTAAAATTTAACAATATTGACCCTCGTGCTGCAAACTGTCTATGTACTGATATCACCACTAAACAATGAAGTACCTAAATAATATTCAAAGTCTGCAACTTCTAGCCTAATTTTCATAGCCGCTGAACGTTCTCAGCTGGATCAAAGAATATCCAATACCTTAGAAAATATGCACTTTATGTCTGACTCATAGCTACTCAGGGAAATTTTCTTAGGAAAAAATGGCTTATAATTTACATTAATAAAACAACAAATCATAGAATCATAGAATGGGCGGGGTTGAAAAGGACCTCAAAGATCATCTAGTTTCAACTGCCCTGCCATGAGCTGGGTCACCAATCACTAGACCAAGCTGCCCAGAGACACATCTAGCCTGGAAAATGAAATACTTGATTAGATAATGACTATTTAATCATACAGGAAGTTGGCACTTTACTGAAGTGAGCATATGACTTGTATAGTTTAGATCCAAAGAAGCACAAGCCCTTTTTCCTCTGGGAAATTCTGTTGGAAGAGGGCTACTCAATGGAAAACATGTATCTGGAAAAGACTTCACTACAGCTTTTAGTGATAGATTTCTCTAAATTTGCTCTCACCCAAGCTGAAGGTGAATCCCCACATCTATTCACAGAGTGCTCAGCCCTCCCTGTTTTACTGCCTGCTTACTCTACGATATCAGAGACTATCTTCAGATCTACCAGCTGTGCATATCCACTGAAGCTTAACTCCCCAAAAGGTCAAATCAAATGCCTATAAGGAGAGCCAAGAAAAGGTCATTCATCTTAGGCTGTAATGTCCTCCATACTGTAAACTATTCAAGACAGGAAAACAGTAAAGCATAGTTCTTCTTTACCAATCCTGCTCTGAAGATGAGAGACTGTGCAAGGAGATCTTGGAGGAAGGAAAAGAGATTTATCACAGTACTAAATGATGCAGCCAGAAAGGCACTATTCTTTCCAGATTTTTTTTTTTTTTTTTCCAAAGACTTATAGATTTTGCTGTTGTACTGCATTTTAGCCATAGATTTATCATTCCTATTGATACACTGAGATCATTTAGTACACTAAGATCAAATTCCATGATTAAACTACAAATACAAAGCATTTTAGTCCTGCATAACCTACAGGACAATGTGACCTTCCAATATCTAAGAATATGAGAAAAGTTCACTCCTTAGCATTCACACTTTCAATCATAACGAGCAGACTACACCTGATGATTCTCTAGGTACTTACAAATGATAAAAAGACTGATTATTGTTCTTCCTTTTCTTCTTTTCTTACTGATTTGGTAATGGTAACTGCACAAATGTCTTTGCATGCTTCATTGTCATCATTTTTAGTTTTTCGCTATCCTTCTTTTTTTGGATAAGACTGGCCTAATTGCCCGGTGATTATGACACATGTTCTGAGAATGAAAAGAGGAAGATCTGAGAGCTAAATAAATCAAGTCTCCTTTAGCAGTGACTAGTACTGATATGGGCTATGTATCTCATATTTAGCTTCAACAAGCACTGTGTTTCACCTTAGGCTTTGTTTAGGGTTATCCTCCTACAGTCTGAATGAATCATGTGGTCAGACATATACATAACCATTTCAGAAGTATGTATAAAGAGTTTAAAATAATCTTGCTCATGTTTTGTCTCTTTATTTAAAAATCCAATATTCTATTTGCTTCCTTAATGTCTTGTAAATCCTGAATTATTGTCATTGTTTTAAGTCTTTTTGTTTTCAGTAATCCACATCAAAACATCATTCAGTGTACTGGAATTAAAGTGTTAATTCTCCAATTCCATGTACCTATCCCTATACATTACGGAAGTCATGGAATCTGATCCTTCCGGGTGGGGCGGTCTCTTACTGCCTGGCAGTGGGTGCTGGAGGGTGTTTTCCTAGCCGTTCCAAGCTTTTCAGGTTTGACTTGGTCTCAGGAACTCTCTCTCCTATCTTATTTGATTTATTAGTCTCAATTTCAATTAGATTGTATTATATTGTGTTATTTTGCATTCCGATATTATAGTTAGTAAAATAAGTTTTCCTCCATAGACTGTTGCTGCTGTTGTTTTTTTTTTCCCCTCCCTTCCTTCCTTTCCCATTTTGTGGGGCTGGGGCCTACTGCCCCCCTGTCACGGGCATAGATTGATATAGTTAACTCTGTGACAATTATTTTGATCCTTCCTAGTAGCTTTGCTTCTCAAAGTAACTCCAAGACTTCAAGCATCCTTGAAGGAAGAAATTAAGGATGCTTGTATTATTGTTGCTCCACTTTGTAAAAAAAAAAAAAAAAAAAAAATCAAATTAACTTCTTTCGTATTTAGAGTTGGGTCTTAATCCACTGAAATGTAGTGAGGTTCTGTAAGTCTTAAATTCAGAAATACATGCAGGAGTGCTGACCTGATCCACCCATGGCAAATGACCTCTATAAAGACATTTGTTACAATAGGAGTGTAAATAGTATAGGTGAATAGAAAAAAAAGCCATCTGAGCATGCATTCACCTAAATCTGACTATGTGAAATGAATACAGCCATCAGCAAGACTAGACTGCAATGCAGAATTACAAAGAAATCTGAAGCACAGGTGGAATCCGTTTGAAAAGTTATTTATGGGAAACTGAGAAACTGTAATATGCAGAAAAGATCTTGGAACAAAAGCAGCAGCAGCTGACCCCTGTTGGATACTACCAACAGACACTCTACAAGCACTGCAACCTTGTGAGGCACTTGGAGCAGTCCACCTATGTCAGACAGCAAATGCAGAATGCCATACATGGGCACACAAACTTCCAGGCATGCATGGGCATTGTGTGTGCTGCCATGGCAGCATGCACAGGAGGAAGGAAGTGCACTGAGCTGGGGGATCTGCATCCCCCACCAGAGGTGTGGATAGTCAGGGAACTGAGCTGCGTTCCCTTCCCCTCCCCTCCCCCCCCCCCCCCCCCCCCTTCCCCCACCCCCCCAAAAAAAAAGGAGAGAGAGAGAAAGGAGAACTGGAGTGGGAATGAAGAAAAGCTTCACAGAATCACAGAATGGTTGAAACTGGAAAGGACCACTAGGGATATTGACCAGGATCACATCAAAACAGGTTTTGAATATCTCCAGAGAGAGACTCCACCGTCTCTCCAGGCAACCAGCTTCAGCACTCAGTCACTCTCCCAGTAAATAAGTTTTTTTCTCTGTGCAGATGGAACATCCTGTGCTTCATTTTGAGCCTATTGCCTCTCATTCTGTTGACAAGTACCAGTGACTTTCTTGGCCAGGACATGCTCCTGTCTACCAGGAATCCAAGGTCCTTCTCTGTACACCTTCTTCCCAATAGCTCAGTCATAGCCTGTACAGGTGGTAGGTTTATTCCTGTCCAAATGCTGGACACTGCACATGCACTTGTTAAACTTCATGATATTCTTCTTTGCTCAACACTACAGCTTGTTGAAGTTTCTTTGAACAGCAGCACTGATGAGTAAATCAAACAAGACTTGGCCCAGTACAAGTCCCTGGGGGACATCACTAGCTACAGGCTTCCAACCAGATTTAGTGTTGCTTATCACAACAATTTGTAATTAACAATCACAAATCTGTTTCATACTGTGGAGCTGAAAGAACTCATAGCAAACACCCAGTTCAATTGCTGAGGGCCAATTGAGCGTGTACATAAAAAAAAAGTATGACAATGAGTCAATTAACTTACCCCATAAATAGTGATTAGTCCAAAACCCCTTGAGTTCTTCTTCATGGCAATGAGCTGCATGATAGAATCTCCCACTGAATAAGGACACCTCTCAAGGTTATGCCTGTTCAGAGATACCTTGTGCCTTGACATCAAGATGCCTTGCCAATACAGATCCTTGGTAAGTGATTAATCATTTATTTTAAACTTTGTTAGCTAAGGTTATATCTTGGACTAATTGTGCACATCCCTTAGACATAAACTGTTGACTAAGTCTGGTACTAGCAGTGGATTCAGTTGCATCAAGGTTCCTTACCTCTGTGGTTCAAGTTTAGAAGCAAGAGGGTCCACTCTGAATCTCATGGCTAAACAGGAGTCTTCTTTATGTGTGTAACTCTACCCTCTACCCTACAGTAAATAATCAAGCGTATCCAGCCATCTTGAATCTTAAGTTCATGCTAAATCACTACATTATGTCTATATTATATCAATAAATACATTCCTGCTTTTCCCTTATGAGTGAGGTCTATAGTGTAGATGTTTCCATCTGCAACAATAAGGCATTACAAAAATCATTCCTAATGCTTCTTCATTTCTCGATAATACACATTAGAAGGGTAGAATTTCTACATTCCCAATAAAAGTATGGACCAGCAATGCAGTGGAAGTAGACTACGTCCTGAAGGACACTAGTCCAGAGCATTTCAACTTGTAAATTTCAACTTGTAACTTGTAAACTGAAGGCACAAGGCATACAGTGAATGCAGAAGACTGTGTTACATCTGGGATGCTGAGTTCTGGGTTCTGAGCTCTTAGTTTCTTTCTCTCCCCTTGGTACAGAAATATTCTCTAATTACAGGCAAAACACAAGGTTTGCTGAATTGTAGCCACTGAGTCACATATTAGAGCTTCTGCTTCCCTTCCCAGCAACTGTGCTCCTTATTCTGGCAAACTGAAGTTTACCAGCCCCAAAACAGACTCAGCAGAAGTGAGTGTCTCAGCAGCTCATTATAATGATGGCGACTGCAATGCAAGCCTACCTTCCTCAGCTATTAAAACTAAATCACCGTACTGCAAATGGTGATGGCTAAGGGAGTAGCAGATGTTTTATTCTGCTGACATGTATTTGTGGAAAAGTCATTTTAGGTGGACAGCTTGGTGCAATTACATTTTACTGTTCATCTCTTGAGGAGAACAAAAACCACTGCAGCTTACCATGCAAGAGTCCCAATGCTACACCTTTCACAGTCATGACCAACTGTAGCCTTTCTTCTGTGTATATAAATGTGGACCCTCACAGGAAGGAAACAGGAGACCTGGTTCCTTGGGATATAGAGAAGGCTGAGGTACTAACAACTTTTTTGACTCAGGCTTAACCAGCAAGAGCCCTAACAAGTCGTGGAAGGCAAACTGAAAGAATGAAGAACTGTTCACTGTAGGAGAAAATCAGGTTTGAGATCATCCAGGAACCTGATAAGATGCATCTGATGGAACTGATAAACAAAGTTGCTAAAACACTATCCATCAAGAGCAAACAACACCATGCTGTGTGTGCAGTCAGCACCCAGGAAGGGGGAAATGCCATCCAGATAGACCTTTGCAGACTTGAGAGGTGGGCCTGTTAATTTCCTAAAGTTCAACAGGGTGCAAAGTCCTGAGCCAGGAACAGGGCAGTTCCAAGAAAGCTGGAGAGCTTTATCAGGAACTGTAGCAATAGGACAAAGGGTAATGGCTTTAAACTAAAAGAGAGTAGATTCAGGCTAGATACTTGAAATAAATTTACTACAGGAGCAGTGAAACACTGGACTAGGTTTCCCAGAGCAGTGGTTGATGATCCATCATTGGAAGTACTCAGTGCCAGGCTGGGTGAGGCTTTGGGCAACTCGTTCTTCTGAAAAGCGTCCCTGCCCATGGCAAGGGATAGGAACTAGATTATTTTTATGGTCCCTTCCAACCCAAGCCATTCTATGATTCTATGGAATTTATTTAAGTTAAACATCAAAGAAGGAAAATTGCATGGAAATGCTTAGAAATTGGTGCAGTGAAAGTTAACATAAATACTGAATAACTCAATATTTGTCTTGCCTGCATGAAACACCATTTTCTGAGGAACTATTTGTTTTCTTGATATGGAACTATTTACATGTGTAGAGATGTCCGGATCAGTAGTAGCAGTATGTGATTCTCATAACTCAAAGTTAAGACGGGCAAAAACAACTTCAGATTTTCCATGGTGTTATAAAGGGTCCATGCAATCCCTCCTTACCCACTGATGCTATGTCTGCCATTGTCATTATTCTTCTGAGATCAGTAGTACTGGTGGCTGTTAGTGGCTAATAATTTATTTTTCCATCTCACTAGACATAACTTGTATTTTATAGCTGTTCTATGTCACCCACAATAAATTATTTCCTAGCTATAATACTGACTATGGATTGTTGGATGTGTTCAGATCTAATTTCATTAAAACAAGCTTCATGTCTGCATGTAGGATGGAAGAGGTCTAATGCTATTAGCCAAAGAACTTACACCTGGTTCTTATTATAATGCTGTCTGGCATCTGTGAAGGCAGAAACAGCTGGCATCCACAATGTCAATCTTATTAAGTTTTTTCAAAAGATCTCTGAGGAGAAAATGTACATTTCATAGTTATTGCCTTTCTTCATATGCAATATCAACAACTATTTTGATCCTTGTTTAATTAGATAACAAATCTAATTTCCAACTCTGTTTGTTTTTCACTGCACAAGATATTTATAACATTTACACTCACATACTGACAAACAAGTTGCTCGGAGGCGTACAAAATAGTAAGGTCCATGAGCTTAAGTTCACAAAGGATTTATTTTTGTTTGGCTGGGTAGAGAAGAAAATGTAGAAAATTATCTACCATCCTCAGCACCAACATGCAAACTATAGATCCTGAGAGATTCCACTGAGCTGACTCAAAGACAAAGCCAACAAAGCTTCACAATCTGATTTATAACATTATCAGGTCTCTAAGCCTACATGTTTACTACTTCTGTCAGTGCTTGATGATACATTAGTTTTTGCAAAAAAAAAAATTTCTAAGCATATGTCCACAATCTTTCAATGACTCAATCTCTCCTTGCTAGAGCCTACTTGGACAATTTCAAATTCAGTTCAGAAGCTATGTGGACAGAGTTTAAGTTCATGCATACACTCATACAACAGCATAGAACTAGCATAAGTGGTATAATTTTGCAGGTGTTTGATAGTTCAAGAGCACTCTTATCCCTATTTATTAGCTCTGCCCTCTCAAGCATTGCAAATGAGGTGTTTCTGTTGCCTGTGGTTTTGAGTTTGTGGTTTCCAGAATCTCGGGAGCTCTGACAGAATGCATTTATTCAAAGAAGTTGTGCTCAAAATATAGCTAGTGAAAATAATGATGGTTTTTCTGCCTCTTCTTTACTGAACAGGTCAGTGCTTAAAGTGCTCACACTACCATTTATTTTACATGTTCTCTGTTATAGCTGTAAAAAGTGAGAAAACTGCTTACCTACAATACAGCCTCCAGAAAGTCTTACACAGTAGGTTTTGATCTGTAGTCTGTGAATGATTAACTACCCTGCTTCCATTTGCTTGAAGTCAGATATTCCTTGCTGTGAAACTTCTTCAGTTCCCTTTCCAGTTAAAATCCCTTCTATCTAGCTAGGACTGTCAACTGTATGGAAAATAACAATGATGACATATCCACACAACACCAGTGATTTTGATTTTTTTGATATAATTCCCATAGTTCTGAGGCAATTTAGTTTCACAGCAATCATAATAAAATGTTGTTAAAAAAAAAAAAAAGAATAATTTAAAAAGTCCTATTAGTAGGAGCCAAGCTTTGGACTTCCAAATCAATCAGATTTTTTAGAGGAACCTATTTTGCTGCTTGGATCTGAATGTCTTATTAGCATGCCATCTGTAAAATGGAAGCAATTTCATGGGTTTTTCATTGCTTTTAAACGTATATTTCACATGTATTTTACAACGGTGGCTCTCCACACCTGGTCACAAAGTCTTTTAAAACAGTCAATGGATGGGATGTGCAAGCTGTAATCTTGTATTTGTCCTTTGAACCTTCCTCATTTCATTAGGAGTGTGTGTGCAGGGTGAGATGACTTTCTGTAATGAAATCTCACAGAAATTTCCAGTTTTTGAAAACCACAGAAATAAAAGCAGAGAGGTTTCAAGTCATACAAGAGCTGGTCTGAATGTAATACCTGCTATTTTACTATGTTGACATCAGAGGCAGATGTTGGCGGAATGGCAGTAGAGGTTGAACTTTCCCACCAATATTTCATCACATTTTGTTGCTGTGTGACAAAGGGCAGCAGAAGGGCAGTCTGACAGAACAGCATCTAACATGGAAGTGCTTATTAAGCAAAAGTGTGTCACTGAGTTCCTCCATGTGGAAAAAATGGCACCCACTGATATTCATTAACACTTGCTGAACATTTATGGAGACCAAAGAGTGGATGTGAACAGTAAAGTAAGGTGGTGGGTGACAGTTCTTCACGTCCACTGGTGTAGATGATTATGAGTGGGTCATGTTGGCTTTTGTTCATTGCTGATGAAAATGCAGAGCGAACAGCGTTAACTATTTTGAAAAATACCATTTTGTAGCTGAGAATTTGCTCTATTGAAGACTGTTATTTTGCTCTTTGCACCTGTTGTTATTTCCATGGAAATAAATAGGAGGCATTAATTTAAGAGCTATCTACATATTTTAAAAAGTCTGTGAAGTACTTTTATGCACTCTGTACTTCAACTATGTGCACTTTAATTCTTTAAATATGAAAAAAGAAAGAATGAAATCACCTTGAATATGTACAACTACTCAGGTAGACTCTATAATGGATTTTCAGTTTTATTATTAGTGAAGGTCATACAAGAATTTTGCTTTACCCAGTTGGCTTCTAAAATATTGAAGGTTAGAATTTTCCCATCTAAGAAGTTCAAGAACAGCACATAAGGACCAAAGAATACTCTAGACTCATTAATTAATCAAGTCATGTCACAGCAGATCTTGTTAATCCATCCTCAGAGGAAACTCAAATGATGTTTCAATTCTCTATGCGAGAATAGACAGAATAGTGAATAGTGATAATGCTATACAATTACGGAGAGATGGGAAGAATTTGGAGACACAAGAAATTAAACTAATTTTTTTTTTTTCCCAACAGAAACTAAAATGACTTTTTTGGGATATGATCTTTGTGAACTAATCTATTTAGAGGACAGTAGCAAGAATATATTTTATAGCTAAATATTGTAAGGTGAATTCATTAAAAGCTCTGTTGGAAAGAACAAGAGTTGATGAGTTTAAAAGTCACTTTGTTGTATAAAACTAAGTGGCTTATTTTGATGTCCTTTATTATTTGAAGCCACATCAGAAGAATGTACATGTCCACTGTGTGTACACAGTAATAGCTGCTACCTTACATTTTCTTGTCTAGTAGAAGCATTTGTTTTCTTGTCCTAAAAAGAATTATATTGCTGCATCCAGCAATGAGTCTCAGACAAGTGTTCATTTTTCTTTTTCCCAGAATGAATAAACACTTAAATTTTGAGATTTACTACTAATAATCTTTATTCAGTCAAAACTGAGTATCTTGTCTCTGTCCTCTCTTGTCTTACCCTGTCGTCACCCAATTTTCAGGCCTTGAATAACTGTTCACACATGAAAAACCTCTTGGATGTCAAGTGATTATTCTATACTTCGTATTTAAGATGTGTAAGTAAATAGACGAGGTCAGTGACTCCTACAAATCTGTGCTTCCTCAGAGAAAACATGCAATTCATATATGAAGGAAAGTAGTAATTCTCCACCTTTACCCTAATGGGATTTATTGTAGGATACAACTTAAGCAAAAGATCCTGAGCTGGCTTAATGCACAGGACAAAGTTTTACTTTTTCTAAGACAAGTTGGCTGTTACAAGTTAGCAATAAAGAAATACATTTACTCAAATTTTAAGTCTGAGAAAAATCACGGTGGTTTTAAAAATCTTTATACCACTCACATCTCAAGGTCTCTGTCCAGCTGTAGATGCTCTTTTCCAACCTTGCCTAAGGCTTTTCTGATTGCTCTGACAACTGCGTATTAAATTATCCTTCAGACAGAAGGGGGATGCATCTGCAGCATAGGTTTGATCCAGAGATCAGTGAAAGCAATGGAAAGACTCCAACTGGTGCAATCACTTGTGGATCAGATTCTTGAATTGTTAGTGATGAAGCACAGTGTAAAATGTCAACCTCAATTAAGCTATGGCAAGATTTCCATTCTGTAGGGTCAGCACGTCAGCTATAAAAATTTCACATTTATCTATACTCCATAGATTTCAATTACTTTCCAGCTTAGTGCATCTAAAAATGTGAAGCTTATTTGTAAAATGACTTACCCTTTTTCAATTAATCCCAACACTTCTACTGCTGCCACCGACTACCATGAACTGCTGTTTCTTTTTCATTTCCATTTTTGTCTCTTCTTCAGGAATGAAGTAAAAATGTGTGCTCATATTTGCAATTGTGTACTAATTCCTTGCATTTGTATACATTTTTAAGTATCACCACTACTTGTGTAACTGAGTTGCCCTATGGATTTTGAAATTCTGAATTTCAAAACAAAGATTTTTAATGTAATGTAAATATTTACAGAATACACCCACAGGTATCCACACACTATTTTAGAGAGAAGGAATAAAAAAAGCAATACAATACCATAGGCTTTATAACCAGTGCCTATGCACTTCAAACAGGGGCTCCAGGGCCTCAGATGATTACTGCAGCCATGGCTTCATTGATGTTGGTCAGCCCCCCTAATGGTGAGCTTTTTCTACCTGGCCTTATTCAATTCATCATGGCCATTCTATAGAAATAAATTGTTGGTGAAAAGCAAGAGTCAATTCTATCAAGGCAAATAAATATGAAAAGACTTTGATCTGCTGTCAAATGTTTTGTGTGTAGTGAAGTAAGCTAAATTGACTGCAAAAAATCCTACTTTTGAGCTATACTCTGCACATTCATTAGACTTAAAGTAATTCCTCTACCTGCTACTTTAAAAAATAAAATGTCAGTCATGACTAGTTAATTAGCTTACTCCGGCATTCTATGCTGATATAATCAATTTTTTTCATCCAGCTGCTTTATTCACAAGACCCCATTAGCAGTTTCAGAACATAAACGTCTAGTCCATCTGCAGTGCAAATACAATGACCATCTAATCTTGCCATGACAGCTCATGAAATTTTTCAGGTATTGCTAGATTTTGCTCTGGAGGTTTCCAACAAAAATTTTAAGAGCCCTGAAGACTACAAAGGTTAAAGGAATAAACAAACAAGCAAACAAACAAATAAATAAATAAATAAAGCTATAGCTGTGGCAGGAAAAAAAAAGAAAACTGGCTGTGTTTAGAAATAATGAATGCAGGAGTAGCTGTTTTGTGTTGGCTTTGAGCATATCTTCCCTGTGACAACTCTACTGACCTCACAGCAATATCATGTAGATATTTTGTCCCTGCAAATAGTTATACTCCCACTCTTTGGCATCCTTACTGTTAATTCCTATTCATTAAGCAGTCCTGGCACTGTTGCACCTCAGATCCTCGGCAACTTTTCTGCACCCATTCCCTCACATTAATCATTTTGCACTGTTCTTGCATGCCAGCTCTGAAAGTTTTCATATGAACTGATCCAAAGTCAGATAAATTTCTGCCTACTGAGGGGCTGGGTGGAAGCTGGAAGAGCTGTAGGCCATTTCACTTCAATTTACAATTGAGGATGGATTTAAATTCTGGATATGTTCTTTGTCCAGCCCCACCTTCCCAAACCATACTCCGTCCTTCATTTCATTTTCAGAGATGTGTGTATATTTTTGAGAACGTAACTAGATTCTTGTACAGACACGAAAATCATAAAAATGAAAGTCAGAGGAGGCATATCTGCATCCAGTGATACATACCAATATTTTTATATTCTGAAATTATGAGGAAGAAGACAGCCTTCCTGGCTATAATTCAGTTGTTTTGTTTGTTTGTTTGTTTGTTAGTTAATTACTATTATTTGTGTGTGTGTGTGTATGCAGTTATATGTCTATCAGCTGAAATAAAACTGGAACAATCCCTGAAATTCTTCTAAACACCTCATCTCATCTTGTGGCATTTCACTGAAAAGCATCAAGCACAGACTTACATAGTCACAATTAAAAATGCACCCCTAATATGCTTTTAAGATAGATTTCAGTATGTGCTCCTTCAGTAGGAATGATATAGAGATCAGCATAGCCCCTGTGCAAGGATGATACACAAATTCATGAAATTCAGGCTTCCCAGCAGGTGGTTAATGCCCCATGCTTGCCAGTGTTTAAGTCATTTGGATAATGCCCTCAAAAATATATGCCCTCAAAAATATTTGTGGACAGGCAGTCGGAATACATGATCCCTAAGTCCCTTCCAACTGAACTCCTGTCCTGTCCTGTCCTGTCCTGTCCTGTCCTGTCCTATCCTATCCTATCCTATCCTATCCTATCCTATCCTATCCATCTTTTTGTACTGAAACATAAATTCAAGGTCATATAAAGTACATATAAGTAGCCCAAACAATCTGATGTATATGAATGACTTTGGGTACATATTTTTAAAATCTTTCTCTTCTCGAGTAATGGAAACACTGAATGGAAATTCATCAGGAACACTGAAATTCAGTTTTGGAATCTCTCTGGTAATAAAATGAGATGATGAACATAATGCAGAAAACAACAACAAAAAAAGCCAACAAAATAATAAAACTCAAACAGCAACCAACTTTTATGTAGTTCTCACTAATAAATAAATAAATAAATAAATAAATCCTTATTTCATAGAAGGAAGGAGAGTTCATTGAAGAAAAGGCAACTCACCACAACAGTCTCTGAGTTTGGATTTAGTTTTCTTCACTTGCACAAAGCTCTTACGTTGATGTACTAGTGCTAACTATAAACTACAGAAACAGAAAAATATAAAGAAGTTATTTCCACATCGACAGTTTGTTGGTTTATTGATTTCCTTTCCTCCCGCATCCCACATTTCATTTGAGCTATTTGCTTTCCATTTTAAAAGAACAGCCTTTTAAACACATTTAATTTTACTAAGGCTTTAACATGTCATTCACTAGTCAGTATTATATTCATCTAAGGGATGCTGATGTTTACAAAGCAAGAGTATGGGACCAAATCCCATTGCCCTACTCACAGTCAGTTACACTGATTTTAATAGTACTGTTAACACTGGCTTCTTACAGCTGTCAGCATGCCTTTCCAAAGTAAAGTCTTGTAATTCTTCCGCATTTCTAAAGGCAGAGTTTTTAAAAACTGGAGGCACATTGTTTTGTTCAGGCCCTGCTTTCAGTGAGCAAGACATTTTCAGTAAATCACGATGTCCCTAATTTGTGCATTTTCCCTGTTAGCAACTGAATTACAATATTCTAGAAAACCAGCAGGTTTTTCTTCTTGCTTGACTAAGCTCACATGTTAAAGTTGTGTGCTTCTAATCTAATTTTTTTTTTTTCCATGTGTCAGATTGGCTTCTTCATCCTCAGTTACACAGCAGATCATGCCTTACCTTCCACTTGTCTCCTCCTCTTGCAGCCTTATCATCTTCACAGCTACTTTTTTCCTCATGTTTTGCAGTAAGGAAGATATAGAACACAAGGTTTAATGTAATATTCACCTTTTACTCCATAGTGACATGCAGAACTACTACTCTGAGGTAACCTGAAATAGAAGAGAGTGTTTACCCATGCAAATCAGGAAAATAAATATTGAGCTAAAGCAATGTCCATGTAGCATGTTTCCTGCATCAGGTGGGGTCATCTAGAAAAGGACCCAGAGACTTATCCCTATCCTTCACTCTTCTGTCTTTGCTTAGTACAGGAAGAAAAGATGATTTAATGTCACAGACCTCGTACGTGTGAAACAGTTATTTGCTACATGTACAGCTTGTACTGATCATTCTATTCTGTGAGGCAGAGTTGCAGCATTCTCTTTCTCATGTGAAATGCAACAATCAGGTGCAATCTGTGCCTCGTGGCAGGATTTTCATGAGAAGCACAAATAAAACATGTTTTTTGTGGTTTGTGAGTCAGCTCCCTTTTGTATTAAACTCATCTTTCTCTCTTCTTCTAAGGAAGTACTATATTTCTCAAATAAAAAGCAACATTATTTTAAAATGTTTTTTCTTGGCAAGTACAACTGTACTGAAAATAACTCCAAAACACAATTAGAAGTATCACTTTGAGGAACAAGTAACAAACTGTCACAAGAAGTGATTTGTGAAGTCCATAATACAGATGAGACTGAAAGTAATTACGATTACATGCAGTGAAACTCTTCAGACTATTTTTAGCATTTATCACCTATACTGATATTACAGCAGAATTATTTCTACCACACACACTAAGGGAGGTGAGTCACTCTGAATATGCACTTATGTTCCTTTTCAGATACTCATGCATATTGAAGAAAGATGTTTTTTCAAAAATAACTTCAAAATTTATGGAAAAGATGTCCTCAGGAAAGATTCCCAGAACCCAGCATTCACTGCAGGGAGACATGCTGAATTTAATTACCTAAAATGCAGTGCTGATTTGCTGAGAGGTAAGTAGTATTGAAGCACGGTTAATTAGTACAGAAAAGCTTAAGGGGCTTCACACCAATCTATATCAGTTGGGTAAAGAGGCACACAGACATTAAAGACTTCTTGGGTCTGACGACCCACTGACGACACTCCTGTGCAATCACAATCATATCATATAATCTAACTGAAACCATTGGTAATTTCTTTCAAATGTAATTTTCCAAGCACATTTTTTATCCTTTCATCCCTCCAAAGGGCCTTTACATTTACAATCACTTTACCTACAGCATGTTTATATAGATTTGCTTTTAAATCAGCTCTGTCCCTTAAGCTTCAAAAGCTTTCCTTTCTAGTCCTTATCCCCTCCTCAGAGTACAGAAAATACATCGTATCTACTTTCAGTCTTTGTTATTCTATGATAAGCAAGACAAGTTCTTTTAGTATTGTCCCAGGAGACCAGCTTTCCATTCTCTTTTTATTCTAGTACATACTTTCTTCATCAGTTCTGGTTGGAAACTACTCTCTTCTCAAGGCTGGTGTACAGAATGTTAAGCAGTCCTCCAAAGGTCTGACCACTGTTTTGTACAACAACCTTAAAACTTTCCTTTCAATGCCCAGAACTGCACACACCCTTTCCTCATCCATATCACAATGGTGACTCAAAAACAGTCAAACACTGAATACTAAGTATTGAATTTTCCTTTCTCCTTCATTTCTACTTTACAACCATGCTATGGTTTAACAGATGTTCTCATTAGTCTCCAGGGGCATGACTCTGCATTTTCTATTACATCTTTCCCATTTTTATTACTTCATTTATCAATGTTGGACACCACTGTGTGACATTCCAGTTCCACCTTTATGTTGACAATGCTTCTCAGGTTCTGCCATCAGCAAATTTTGTTAGCAGGCATCTACCGTTTTATTTCCTGCTGATGCTGTAAATTTATATATGTAATTCAAGGAAGAAGCAACAAAAAACAACACAAAAGAAATAAACTCCACACACTTGTTAGATGTCTCTAAAAAATGATAATAAAACAATCTAAGTGCAACCTCTCTATCATCTCTGACTTCTCTTGTCAGTAGGCTAATTGCTCTAATTATGAAATCCCTTGCTTCAAAAGTGTTTTATCCCTTACTTCAAAAGTGTTTTATACTGCCTCCTGAATTCTTTTGTCTTTGCTAGTATCTTCCCAAGAGGTCTTAAAATAGTGTACAACAGTCACAGAGTCTAGAATTCCAATTATATTTTCAAGTTAGATTGTACTGCATCTTTTGTAGCTCAGGTACTTTTAACAATTATTTACTCTTTCTTTCAATCATTCTGAAATCCTGTATATTATAAAAGTTTTTGTTGTTGTTGTTTTCTTCAACAAAACGTTTATATTTTCCTTTCTTCTGTCTGAAAACACTATTCTTGTCCTATATATGATTTAAGATTTTAATTCCTTGCTGTATCACAGTTTCAGGTGCCAGTTATTTGTTCTCTGAAGAATGGCTTACAGTTTGTTTCAGCATGAGCACAGAAACTGTACTATGTTTCACTTTAAGTTTGGATGTGAATGTTTCCTTGGCCATGTAAGTTTTTTTTAATCTACTGCTTTTTGGTCCTTTGTTCAACACAACCTATGTTATTGACACAAAGCATTAATTCTTCTGAGTCATAGCACCGTTTCCTTGACTGCAACATTACTGCATAATGGCCTATTGCTACTTCCGTTTATATTCCATCAATATTACAAATAACATTTTCCTATTCGTTCAACTTTTTCTGGCAAAGGTAACTCAATGTAACGTTATCTTCTCTGTCTAGAAAATTAACAAATGAAATCAGCAACCTGATGAGGGTGACCACATATATCCATTCACACAGTACCAGTTATCAATCAGTCCTTGAATTCACTTCAGCACAGACCCGATATGAGGGAAACCACAACCCTGATAAGCTCTATGAACAGAAAGGCTCAGAGACACATGGAACTGGTGGTCAGAATGACAATTGTCTGGGGAAGCACGCTATCACAGTTTCACAGCCCCTTATCATGGGCAGGCTGAAAGCATTAGAAACCTTCTACCTGAGGTTTGCCAAGGGTTTTGCAGGAGCAAATATGTCAAGCATGAAATCTAAAGATCCATCTATTAGAAGAATTACTTATGAACAACTGAGACTAACTGTTTTTGAAAGTTGTAGGTGTTAGCTGTAAGAAACAACTGAGTAAAACTGAGGTAAGGGGAAGTTGGACATGTGCGTAGCCAAGAACCTAAGCTAATACAGCCCAGCCTTTGAGAAGCAGGACTGCAGCCAGCCTGCAATGAAGCATTGTTCAAATCAGAGGTTTTGATCCATGCATGAACACAACAGTGCAAATTTTGCAATTCAGCACGGGCTGCAACACTGCATACCAGTCTTACTGGGTCTATCTTCCTATCGGTCCTGTCTTACTGTGAGAGATGTTCCTAATACACACTTATAGTCATCTATAACTGAAAGGTTAGGTTTGGGAAACTTTTATGTTTTCCTCACTTAAAAAGCTCTATATTATTTATTAAGCAACAAGAATATATTTTGCACTATTTTTTGGATACAGCATTGTCAATGAATACACACAGATCCTTCTTAATGTATTTTCCACCTCAGGCTGTTTGTTCTGTGCAGATGATAGCACCGTTTCATGAGCGTGTCCAGCACCTGTTTTACAGAGGTTAGTTTTTTTCCTTATTCAACACCTGTTGTAAATAAGCAAGGATGTTGGGGCTATTGGTGAGGAAAACTTATTCGGAAATGTGGTCGAATACAGAGAATTACATTCCTAACAGCAAGATTCCTACTCCATCTAATGGGAAAATTTATCTGCTGTGTTGAAAATTTAGATTTAGTCAATGTATTATATCAAAGTAGTTTATTCTGTTTCCGTTTCTTTACTGCAAATTAATGCTATTTCTCTCCTGATCTTGAGAAGTCCTGGTCCTCCAGAATGGTATCTCCATTCTTTCTATTTTCCTCTTTCCTAAAACATTAAGAAATGCAAGAAAATAATTTGTATTTAGCCAGAATGCTTCAACAAGAAACCATACCATTTTCAAATGTGTTACCAAAACCATACATGGTTTAGTGTGGGCTAGATCTCATGTTCATAGTGGTTCAGTGCCCATGCATGCTTGAGCTCTCTCCCCCTGTAGCAGAAAGCAGGCCTGTGCAAAGGTGTGTGGGAGACAGAAGAAAAGATTTTAGTGCAAAACATTTCTTCAGCAGGCAAGCCACTTTTAGACAGCTTTTGCCATTTGGCAGAGGGTCTTGTTCCACTTGTCACCCTATACCCCTGCCTGCAGATCCCAGTGGCACCACTCACTGCAGTGTTGGTTTAGCAGCAACAGAAATCTCAATCTGCAGAGTGTTAGATCTCTCCATCACAGCACATGGGCCTACCCTCTGCCCTCTGTCCTATCTGAACTCAGACTCCATGACATTATTTCTTTCTTGAAGAACGTTACAACTTCTGCACTTCATTTAGATAACAAACGACTCAGGTTCCCATTTCATACGTCTGCTTTTCATATTAATTATTTCAAACACTAATTTCCTCCTTATGTGTCAGTAGTATTTACTACTCATCTCAGAAATGGCTATTTCATTGTGAGAATATGGTCTTGAAAGGAGCAGGATGATATTCTGATTTAAGGACCTTGCTAGCAGCATTAGCATTACTAGTTTACATGAGTAATATGAACATCATCTTTTATAAAGAACAATATTTCTTCTGTCCTCCTCTGGCAAGGCCATACGTTAAAGGAAAAAAATGTGTCAGAACAGATAAAGGACCTTTTGTAAGATTTATTGTATTATATATGTTAATGGAAAATATCAATTTTATAAAAAGACATTAACATTGATTTACTTTATCCAGCATCTAGTGAAAATGAAATGAGGATTAAAATGAAAATATCAAGCAAGCAGCAACTAATTTAATTCCTAGCATTTCTACACAAACACTCTTTTCTTTCTGAAGTTGTGTTTCACTTTCCTAAGCCAGAAGGAAGGTGTCTAGGTTATACAGGTCATTTGATATCAATTTCAGTTTATTTTAAATGAAAGTGACCCAAAGCTTTACAAGGGAAACACAACACTTGCTATTGAACAAGAAGAGAAAATGCTTCATTTATCCCTTTGTTTAAGGCCAGAATAATTTATCTTTTTCTTTTTAAGTCTTACTACATGAGTTTTTAATATGTAAAGACAGTCTACCATAGGTTGAAATATCTACTCAGCTGAATCAATCATCCCAAGCTATGTTTCTCCCTCTTCTCTGCCTATTTTGTTGCTATTGTGTTTAGATCATCTGTTTGTTGCCTCTCCTTCTTGATTTTGTTAATTATTTTGCTTGCTCCCCTGCCTCTCTTTGAAGGTAGATCCTGGGGCAGAGGAGAAATTGGTCAGCCTGAGAATAATGTGTATTTGTGCCTGCAACTGTGTTGCACAGCAGCCAGCTACCGGCAGACTACACTCATTCTGATGACACCCCTGTACCATCCACTCCACTCTTGCTCCAGCACCCTGTAGTCAAGTCTCGCAAGGACAAATACTTCTCTTGTCCCTTCTTCGCCATTCCCCTTTTTATTAATTTATTCCTTCCACTGTGAGCAGCCCAAGAAGACAGATATGCACTCAAAAGTCAATTCTCGTGAATACTAATTCAATGTATTTTTTTTTCTTTTCCCAGAAGAGACTTATTATACCCATTCCCTGTTTTGTGATGAAGTTTCATGCAAAGTTTTTAAAAATGTCATACAACTGATTAACAAGAGGGTCTTCAAGTTTTTCAAAATGAGTTACAAGAACAGAAGAGCAAGCTACAAGGTAAGTGATATCTTTTGTTTTGACTATTCAGGAAGACTTCTCAGTCTAGCACCAAACAATTGTATCTATTATTCAGAGGTGGCTGCAGCCTTTCCATAAAAGATCCACAGCAGAGATGCAATGGCTTTGGGTGAAGTAAAGAGACCATACAGGGCCTTAAGGGCCTTAAGGCATTTCATAATGAAAGTAAAATTAGAGAAGCAGTTCTTTCGACTTCTGTAGGACTTCAATTTTCCAAATATGACAGCACATTCTGTGATATTTTCTTTCTATTCAAATATACTGTAAACTTCTGCAAAGATACCAGGAGTAAGGCTTTCATTTCAGGATAAAGCCAGACTCCTATCTCAGTTCTTTCTCTCTCTCTCTCTCTTTTTTTTTTTTTTTTAATATAATTCAGTGAAAGAGCCTGTATATGATTGAAATTGGAGAAATGGGTGAAAACTACAAAACCTTTTGCTATAAATATAAGTATTATCAGATTGCTGCTGTACTCACATCGCTCTTCTGCAGCAAGGAGAAATTAAAAAAAAATATTCTTCTGTGCTGACAATTCAGAATGAACAGAATTGTATCTTTCCACTATCACCATTCTTTTACATGCTTCATATACTCCCTATCTATGAAGTTTCTTCAACAGATGTTCACAGTGCTTGAAAAGCAGGGCTGTTTTTTGTGTACATACTAATGCCGAGATAATTTCACTGTTTTCTTTTAGCCTCTTGGAAACAGCCTCCAGATCAGTAATCTTAGAAAGCAAAGACTTAGTCACAGTTCTGATGAAAAGCATCCTGGGAACATGCGCTGAAGATGCCTTGCTCCCCACTCTGCCAAACCTCCTATCAAGTTCCACAGAAGGTGACTCTAAGATTGGACTAAACTCAGTTATGAAGAACATATATATTAGTTCTCACAACATAGTCATTCAAACTCACTTATTTCCTGCTTTACAGAAAAGTCTTACACCTGTTAAAATTATTCTAGATCTCAAAACAGAATCTTTTGCTAGGCTTCTGCCAACTTTCTTGGAGTAAAGGACTCTGTTAGCTTTCTTTATGGCTTTGGTTTATTTCCTTGATCTGTTATTTTACTATGGCTTTCTGTACTGTTATCCCAGTGAAAGGATGAACTTGCACCTCCACCTTTCACAAACATATTTCCCTTCAGCTTTCTTCACTCATAGTCCATGATCAGTCCATGACAATACCACCAACCTTCATCTGTGTGACATTCCCTTTTTTTGAGGAATGACTGACCCAAATTGCTGCCTCATGTAGGAGCACAATGCTAACCCTAAATAGAGATATTTTTGCTTATGGATCTCATCTTTCAGAGAGTTTTAAATCAACAGTGCACTTATTTATGCCAATTCAAATTTATATCTTAATTTAAGAATTCTCAATTAAAGGACAAAATACAACAGACTTCATTTTCTCAAATTATCAAATGCTTATTAAAATCCAAAGAATGTAGTAATCCATGCACATATTTTTTTTTTTTGACAAACTAATTATTTCATATACTCCTTGCCTATCTCCTTCAGAAAGTTTTCATTTTATAGCCAGGAGAATGATAAAAATTGTCACAACTGTCTCACCTATCTGTCTGACAGCTTTATCTCAGCCAATGTTATATGAACTATTTCAGATCTCAAAATGCTGTCCTCAAACCAATTCATATTGCATTATGTAATCTGTATAATATACACTGAAACAAATGGTTTGATTCCTTCTTTATTTCAATGAGAAATTTGTAAGATTTTTCTTACAGACTCCTCTATTTTTCAGAACAGTTGTAAACAAAATAATAAGCTATTGCCATCTAGACACCTTATAAATAATCTATTGATACTTGATTGTAGAAGGGCCGTTTCTAAGCAATTATCTTGTTTTTAACATTGGGGGGGGGGGGGGGGGGGGGG
>JAPSGF010000028.1:7222331-7265990 GCA_035772895.1 Perdix hodgsoniae | reverse complement strand
CTTCCTTTTCTTTCCTTTTCTTTCCTTTTCTTTCCTTTTCTTTCCTTTTCTTTCCTTTCTTTTTTTTTCTTTTTCCTTTTTCCCTTTTTTTTTCTTTTTCAGTGTTCTTAGTCCCATCTCCTTTAAATTGCATTTATACAATGACTCACTTAATTCAAACTCATTACTAAAATCAGCAATATTAGGCCTGACCTACTATATCTTACTTCAGTGTCCCTTGAGGTATTATCACCAAAAAAAAAAGCAATGAAGATTTACTCAGATACAGGATAACTAACTAGTAATAACAGTTTCTTTACTTTTCCTTGCAAAGCTTTAATTGAAGCAGAAGAATTTTTATTTTCTAAAATTGATCCCTACAACTTGGGAAGCTGATACACAACTGGATCTAATTACATTTAAATGTAAACAACATTATGTATTTATAAATGTGAAATAAGGTTATGACATGAATGCTATTGTTTGTGGCATGCTTATGACCTGCATACTATCTAAAATTCAACTTCAGTCTACAGCCTGAGGCAACTGTACTGTTCACAAAATCTTATCCTAAGACTTTTTAAGCTTTCATTCTTGTAAACAAAGCAACTATTTAATGATCTGTAGTCTCAGCAGAGCTTTCCAATAACTGTGCCCATTAGCAATCACTATTCCCTACGGTAGGATGATTCTCCAATGCTGTTGATAGAATTGCCAAATCTGAGACAGAAGTAAATGCCTTTACCATACTGCAAGTCTCATTATTTTTAAGAGCCTGTCAAACCACAGAACAACTCTTTCAGTATCCAAAGGCATCAAGATGCGTATCACTAACCCTTGATCAGAGAGTTTATAAGCTACAGCTTGCTATGTTTCTTACAGCATTATTATGAGCTCTTAAAACTGTTTTGATATGAAGTCTTAATTGCAAAACCTTACTTTGCAAAAGAATGCAGAGGAAAAAGTGGGGAGTATTTTCAAAGGTCTTGTTGACTACCTGAGGGAGTATCTAGATCAACTTGAATCCATTGAAATCCAAGGGGTTCATGTCTTCCTCTCTAAGTCTTGCAGTGGAAGCTGAATTCACTTTTTTTTTTCTTTTTTTTTTTTTTTTTTTTTTTTTCCTCCAGCTGTGTTTTTTCAAAGATCAAATTAAATCACAGTAACCCAAATAATCTAGTTGAAGAAACTAATTTTCCTTAGACTGAACTTTTAAGAGTACTTTCTGCTAAGAATCCAGTTTTCATCTATTTTCTGTCCCTTCTTCTTAAGAAGAACTTCGTAAAATATATCAGAGAAGCCACAAAGTACACAGTAAACTTGTTTCCACACTTCATATTCTGCAGTGTTTAATATTTGATCTATCCTAACTGTAAAAAGGACAAAGATGTTATCTGACAGAATTTCTAGTCCTAGACCTTTCTGATACTACAGAACATAGAGTTCTTGAATTTTCTCTTTAAATATGCAGATATGTACACAGCACTTCCAAGATAGTAAATAAAGCTTTTCCTTCCAACTTTATTTCGCATGCTTCTTCTTGTCAGATACTAATATTTCAAAGTGTCCTTCTTCAAATTATCAACATGTTCCATTCATGCACCTAAGTCTCACAAGGTTATTCCCACCAGATAATCCCATTTGGGTTTCAGTGCACAACCTTTTGTATCTCTGGCATAATTTGGACACTGTTCCTCCTTGAGCTTCTAGTTTTGATCTCACATAGATATTTTTTTTTTTACCAGTATGTTGCAATCAGGCTCAATCTGTCTTGGTGCTGTCATGAATCAGCTTGAGTTTTATGACAATTGAAATAAACGGATGAACACGGAGTTCTGGAAAATACGAATTTACCTGGACCAAATAATATGGTAAATAACTATATTTCACATATGACTGCAGAGCCTGCAGCTGCAAAATACTGAGCAGCAAAAAAAAAAAAAAAAAAAAAAAAAGATTTTTTGTCCTCTGTAGAATGAGAGAGGACCTGACAGCATTTAATTAGCAATGTCCATCAAGTGTAGCATCCTTAGCTAAGACAAAGAGTGCTGAAGAACTGTCTCTTTCATTTGTTCCTTTAGAGGTTGCAGCTCTTTTTTAACTTGTTATGCATGTGTTTGCCAAGTTTCAGCAGGTATGCTGGATTGATGTTACTTCTTACATCTTTATATTGGTTCTATCTCACTTTCAAAGCTACTTTATTTTATTCATGAGTAACTGACCATCCTCACAAACATGATAATTGTTTATGCTTTCTTTGCCACAACTACAAATGTCAAAGTCTATCTGCATATTTCACAGAATTTTAATTGTTTTCTCTCCTCACAATTCAGACAAATTCTTAACAAGTAGTTTTGTGCTATAAATTCATATTCGCTGATACCATGTTTCATGAACAAACTGGGTATTTGTCTCAGGCAGCTTCCCATATAAAAGCTATTCTAGAACTACTTATACGTTATGTTTCAAGGATATCCATAATATGCTAAAGAATACATTCTAAAAACTTTGTAAAATTATTGGCATCTGGATATGAGTTAACATTTCCCAAATTCTTATCAATCTGTGCATATCTTAACATTGTTTAGTTTTTGTTTATGCAGTTCAATAATAGCAGCTTGGAAGTTAAATGCTATGCTAAGAAATCTGGAGTGAAGAAACATTAAAAGTGTTCTACAAGGGAATAGTGGAGTGGAAATAATTTTTTCTATAATTCTTAAACATTCATTGTTCAAAAAAAGACTATACCCTAAGACTTAATTCCCTCTGAGAACCAAAAGGAACCAGCTTCAAAAGGGCACACAAACTAAACAACCTTGATTTGTTAATTTATGCTTTAAAAAGTTAATGCACCAAGTTAATATGAAAAAAAATATAGGCTGGTAGGCTGTTTTCTGATTATACTGAATGAATTTCTTTACAATTCTTCCAAATTTATGTAGTTACTAATGCTAGCATATATCGTACAATTATATATTTATTAAATATATTATTTCAAACTAAACATGCATATACTTCTTAGTCAAAATTGAATTTTGATTGATGTTTACAGTAATGCAGTTTGTTCAGGAAGAAAACAGCTCAACTCTGAATTAAATAAGTAGGGATTTTTCTAAATTTTATCTACCCTCCTTTCAAATGGTTGCAGAAGTTGTACATGACACAGAATGTCGTAGAAGCCAGCAATCCTTAAGAGTTCCTCATCTGTGAAATCCAAATCACCTGAAGGTGAATATCCTGGATACAAACATTCACTAATGTGTCACACTAAAATTCTGTCATATTTTGTAACATATATACTTTTAGTGTAAACTTTGCAAGTGAAAACTTCCATTCAGAAGACAGTCTAATAGTCAAAATCTTTCTGTGATTAATATAAATTATGTGGGAAGAAGTTCTGACTGTACTCTGTTCTTTCAGAATGCTCTACAATTATGCATGATAGTATTTCAAATCAAGACAATGTATGTAGGCACGCAGAAATGTATATTCAAAGACACTCGTAATATTATCTTAATCTGCATTTAAGAATTCTCTCGTTATTCAAACTTAAATAGATTTTGGAAATCTCATGGAAACACAAAGGTGATCTTCATATATTGCTACTGGGTCCACAGTTGACTCAAACAGACAAAACACAGATGAACTTCATCAGTGTTTCCAACAAAACACAGTAGCTGCATCTGGCCTGCTGTCAAAACAGAATGCATTACTGATCCAGTGCAGCCAAGCTCATCTTCTATGAGCTACTCTATGAGAAAAGCTAAAATCTGGAAACTGGGTGTGGTATACAGATTGTGGGGTGGAAGGTACTCAAAGGAAACACACACCATCAGTATCTGAATAATTCATCCCAGACACACTAAATAAATCCATTCCAAACAAACACATAGCAATAGTCCATTTCACAAGTTTAAGCTGGTGTGCAAAAAACACTATTTTTCAACATAGTCACCATCATTAGCTATGCATTCTCACCAGCAATGAACAGGAGCCTGCATGCTGTGCTCACAAATATTTGCACCAGAGAAGGTGACCCACTGTCACCACTGTCCCACTGTCACTGTCACCACTAGTGAAACACACCATTTGCAGCGTTCAGTAAATGTCAGTGGTAATTTTTTTTTTTGGGGGGGAGGGGAGGAAGCAGAAGAATAAAATAGGAGGGTCACCTAACAGCATTCCTAATGAACTATGAACTAGTGGTCTTTTGAAGATAATTCTCTTAATTTTTAAACAGATTTTTTTAGCTTCTTTTGTAGTAAAGACAAAATGGGAATCAGTGAGCAAAAATGACAGACAGAAGACCCAGTTAACGCTTTCTCTCATGCAAAAGCTCCTGTACGATCCACTGAAGATGTCAACAGAAACGTACCCACTCATTTCATGAAGTTAACTAGTGTGTCATGGAGTTAACTAGATCAATCTATGCCCATGACAGGGGGGCAGTAGGCCCCTGGGCCCCCCTCCCACCCCCTCCCGGCCCCACAAAATGGGAAGGGAAAGGGAAAAGGGATAGGAAGATGGGAGCTGGGCTCAAGGATGGGGAAAACTTATTTTAATAACTATGATATTGGAATGCAAGATAACACAATATAATACAATCTAACTGAAATTGATAGTGATAAATCAAATAAGATAGGAGAGAGAGTTCCTTAGACTGAATCTAACCTGAAAAGCTTGGAACAGCTAGGAAAGCATGGTCTAGCACCCACTGCAAGGCAGTAAGAGACTGCCCCACCCAGAAGGGTCAGATCCCATGACTTCCATAATGTATAGGGGAATAGGTACCCAGAATTGGAGCATTAACACTTTAACTCCCAGTGCACTACATGATGTTATGATGTGGAATACTGAAAACCAAAAAAACATAAAACCATGACAAAGTGCTGAATGCAGCTACCTTGAAAAATCTTCAGTTCTCTATTTATGATAGTAAAAGTGGAAAATTACCAGAACAAGACAGGTGGAAATAATTTATTAGCTTGCTCTGATAAAGAGAACAAAATGAAGAAGCTTAACTTCTCTGCAGTTCTTGGTTACCACAGAATGCTGGAGAATACAGAGATATACTTTTCTGCTTTTACAACACCAGATATCTAAAATGCTTTATGATTTATCTGAGTGAGAAAGTGACTCCTGTAGCTGCTTTTATGGAGAGCCCCTAAGCAATTGAAAAATTGTGGCTATCACTTTTGCCAGTTTGCCTGTTTGCTTGCCTTTGCATTCACCCCAATATTCCATCTTTAAAGGAATGAGATATCTCCACTGAGATCTGGAAGACAATACCACAGCAGTCAGGTCAGCCTTCTGCTGAGCCAAAGACAAGTATAAATGAAGTGCAGAATGCCTACATGGGAAATACACCCTCAGCAAAGAATAAAAGCAGATTTATTTACTAAGTGACAAAAAGAAATTTGGTGAGGTCCATTTCCACTACATTACACATTTGTTATTACTGGTAACACATCTGCATCTGATAAACATCTCAATCACTAATACAATTCTTCACAAAGTTCACTTTTATGGTCTACATTCCATCAGTGAGAGTGCACAGGTTATTTAGCTCATTGGATCACACCCCAATTTCATTCACTTAAACGGCTCTTGTGCCTTGATACCTGCTGTTCATTGATGCTGACTGCTGCTTTGAAGTCCTAGAGCTGATAAAAAGTGATTCATCAGCTTTGTCAGTAGAAGAGCTCTAGTCATTATGACTTTGTGACTCCTGTGCAAGGGATTGAGTCAGGCTGGCTTTGTTGCATTGCCAAAGTTCCAATAAAAGCCTAATTCAATGTGAAAGACCTCAAATTTTACCATGTTACTTGCTTCCTATCATTTTCCTGTGACTTCATGCATTTAAATAAATCATTTATATTTAGTGTCAGAAATGCATGGATGATTCTGTTCCTTTATGATTTGCAAGTTGAACCATGCTAATTTACGCCAGCTGAGATACCGCCTTACACTTCAGAAGTTTTCAAAAATGCTGTGCAAAGTTTTCTTGCCTTTGATCTACAGAGATCATATTCAACTGTAACAACAGCTGCCCCGCCTACAGTCTAAACTGTAGAGGCTGTGAAAGTCCAAACTGTACTCATATTAATATACATTTTAATATAAATATGTTTTAATCTGAGTTTTCAGAATGTCAACCTCCAAAATTACTAATAATTGAAACTTTGGACAATCATACAAGAAAAAAAAAAAAAAAAAGACAGGAAATGTAATTGTTCCTGTTTTTTACCCTGCAAAGCAAAATGAAACATATGCAACACAGAAGTGTTTTTCATTTTTCAAATGAAGGTATCAGGATCTCAAGGAAAAATGAATGGCTATATAGATAAATGCATTAAGTACTTAATTAAACTGTGGTGGATAGTGACCTTAATTTTCTTAGGAAGTTGAGAATACACAACCTATATTTCTATTTATTATTTATATTATTTATTTATTCATTACTTATTATTTCCAGCTTATCTATTTAAGTTTAAATAAGATGTTATATTTAAAGAATTTCTGAATGACTAAGATAATAAAGCTATGTAGTGAAGTGCTGTTTTTTGATTATCTGGTTTGCATCATTTATTAGTACTTATGGAAAAAAAAAAAAAAAAGTGGTTTTAAATACACTGCAATGGATCTGGAGTATAAACCAAAAGTCAGCAATACTCTGATGAAATTAAGTACAGAGTTATTCAAAACAATAAAAAAGCTCATGTTTCTTCTCCACTTCTGTCAATAGGGATTGGAAAAATGTGATTTTGTTTTCTGAAGTTTGGATATGAAACATTATGAGTAGTTTACTCTCTGTAAATTGTATTTAAGTAGATTGGCACATGTTTATACACAATTTCAGTAAGCATTTTAGAATGTTAGAATTATGGAATAATCATCAACTTTAACATCAAGAAAAAAAAAACACACAAAAACACAACACGAAGACATGACTTCAAAACAGTAAAGTAGTAAAAATAGAAATATAGAATCACCAAGATTGGAAAAGACCTCCAAGACCACCCAGTCCAACTGTTCAACTACCACCAGTACACAAGTTGAATTAAAAAAAAAATAAAAAATAAAAACACAAATTTACTTGAAACCTTGCATGTTTGACTCACGATCTTTATACACACACACAACTACAAAAATTGATATGAACGTACGCAGGTCATAAAAATAATACTACATGGGTTTGGGGCTTGGAGAATGGAGATAAGAGAGTAGAATAATTCAGACTAACTCCAAACTGGCCCTGAGGAAGGAACACTCATCAGCAGCTGAAGGTCACCAAACTCACTCCATAAGTGCTTGCTTTGCTTTCAGTTCACTGAAAACACATGCATAATTCAACCATTTCCAAACTGTTCTAAGATGCAAAGTAAAGCCAATTAAGTAGAAACAACTAGGAGACTGTCTTCCAGAAGACTATCTCAGTCCAAACTGAACTTCTAATATTGGTACACTCCTTAGGATCTATTTCCAAATTCTGAACTGCTCAGCAACTTTGAAGCCAAATATCAGTGTAAAGGGCAATTGGTAAAATTAGAGCAATCAGTGTAAAGGACCAGTAACTTTGGGAAGAGTTCCATTTCTGGTCTAGAAGGTGAGTGAATACACAAACAACGCATAGAAGCCAACCTAATGATTCTACTATCATTCACATAATACAAGTACAAATAGAACAGTGACTAAACTGAAGATTTATACAAAAGGACTTTAAGAGAGGTGGGAGAGTCAGCAGTTCTTGTCTGGTCACTAGATGGTAACAAACTTTTAATAATGAAGGTACAAACTGACATAAATTGACGGAATCAAAACAAGGCAGCACAACCTGTTACAGCATGGAGGAAATCCCATGGAAGATCATCATACCCACAGACTCATCTCCATAGATGTAGAAGGAAATGATCTTGGTAAAAACAGGACTGAGGAATTAATTAACAGGGCAGCTCCCAGAATATAGCAAAAGGAACATTTCTAAGATAGAAACTGTATCAGTATGCAAAATTATCAAAAGTAGAGAAAGATAAAAGTTGACCTTTATATAAATGCATTTACTGTCCTCCATCACCATTCTACAGAAAGCTTATATATTTTGGTATATCTGAAAAGGCTACTAATATCATCTGAGCTAATCACACCAAGGGAAAAGAGCAGTGCTGCTATTCAAATGCTACTCATAATGAAGTAGCTAACGCCTCAGACTAGTGGGATAAATCATCACTTATATTTCAACCAGAAGCACTGCAAAAAAATAAAAATAAAAATAAATCAAACTTTGACATTAAAGTGTCCTGACAGTTTCTCATTTAATTTTACTAGACAGAAAAAGAACAGACATGCAGAGAAAGCACTGCTTCTGTTGCAGATTTGTAACATATTACTGGGTCAGTCGGAGTCTTAATTCAGCAGAATTAAGAATAGCCTGTACCACAGTAAAGTAATGAAGCCAAAATGACATAAAAGTTAGACTGATTGTGAAAACAATCTCAATAATAATAATAATAAAGTACATATATATAATATAACAGCTGAAAAAAATAGAACAGTGAAGGGAAAAACTAATCAAATAAAAATAAAACTATGACAGGTGAGAAAGACAATTCAAAAACAGATTTCTCAGTGAATTTGCCTCAGGTTCCACAAAGCATTTTACCAGACACATGAATTTCACTGTGTACATGAGACATCAATACTGGCTTCAGTGATTGAATAGATTAACCTCGGTATATTCTGGATCTGTAGCTGCAGTGATTTTTTTAATGACAACAATACAATTGTCATTTGAGTGCTGTTTCTGAAAAAAACCTTCAAATTTATTCATTGTTTTAATGTTATTTGACTAAGGAGTAGGCTGAACCCATAGAAATCACTACTGCATAAACCCAATGAAAATCAGTCGAAAGTAACACGAGTTTGTTTCTAAATCAATGAAGCAAATGTACAAAAAACACTTGAAAGCTTGTGTTATTGTTGTTTATACCCTGCTTTCCCCAGATGTTAAAAAAGATCCTCTCTCCTGGTTCAGTTATTCAATATGGTTAAAAAAAAAATAAAAATCTAGATTAAGACCACTGCTGAAACTTGCTCAAAGTGTTCATTTACTGAGTTTTTGGTTTTTTTTCTTCTCTGTGCTGTAGAACACTTCATCATGTATGTACACATAATGATTCCCATGACTGCTGAAAAGAACTGAAAACAGCATTTAAAATTAAATAATTCTACACAATCTAGACCAAAATATCCTTCCAGTACTTGAAAGGAGCCTGCAGGAAAGCTGGGGAGGGATTTTTTATAAGGGAATGTAGCGATAGGACAAGGGGAAAAGGTTTTAAACTGGAAGAGGATAGATTTAGACTATGTATCAGGAAGAAATTCTTTACTGGGAGGACGGTGAGACACAGGAACAGATTGCCCAGACAGGTTGTGGATGTCCCTCTCAAGAAGCATTTAACGCCAGGCTGGATGGGGCTTTGAGCAACCTGGTCTAGTGGGAGGTGTCCCTGCCTATAGCAAGGGTGTTGGAACTAGATGAACTTAAAGGTCCCTTCCAACCTAAACTAGTCTGTGGTTCTATGATTCTAAAATACCGGAAATTACCTGCTATACATACATTTTTCTCAAGTTTTATCAAAACTTACCTGAAAAAAAAAGGAGGCTGCTTATCTATTTTGAATAAAATAAGATTTGTAATAATAAAAACACTCCGACACTGTCTAGTAAAAGTTTGATCCCACTTATTTCAAGCCAGACATATCAATTTTCTTTGTTCTCCTGTGGCTTTTTTTTTCTCTCTCTTTTTTTTTTTTTTTCTATTTGAGATACAATTAAGTATCCTCATTATGATGACTGCTTTTGAAGTCAATCATTATTACTTTCCACAGAACACTACATGTCAATTGCATAATACAGAAAAGATAAAAAATTATGAGGCAAAGGCTTCATAAATTTGCAGTGCTTACTACTTGGAGAATACTCAGAAGTCACTTAAGAAAGCAGACAATTAAAAAACAGGAATCCAGCTTGTAAAAATGCCTTATTTGGCTTTTCAAAAGAATGATATAGCTGAAGGGACTGCCACTGATGTAGAACTAGCAATAAAAATGAGTTACTTCAGGAAGAAAACTCACAGCTGTAAAGCAAACACAAGAAACCTAATTCGAAAAGTCAACTGCTATTGTAGTTTTACATGAAAATTGATCAGTCTGCCCATATTTTATATTCTTGACACATGAATTCATAACAGCTGACATGTTAAGGCGTTATAAAGCTAACCTACATGTTTGTGCATTCTACAGTGGGAGTTCTGAAAGGGCTGTAACATAAGATAGGGAATAATTAGGGCATTTTGATATCTATGGCAAATACTCTTGCACAATGTTCTGCCAGCATCTGATATTTTAAAGATAGAGTCTGTTAAGTTTCAGCAAGTGTATATTTTAATGACCTGTGTTGATCATACCAGTGATATATCCTTGATTCTCTTCATAAGACTCATTAATTAGTCAGTATGGTCCTTGAGAGCAAGCCCTCAAGTATGGGAAAGACCCATTGGCATATCCAGTTATCTCCTATGTGTCTCGTTCAAAGCACATGATTGTAGTGGTGTGACCCCAACTAGTGGAACTTGCTCCATAAAGAGAAGTAACAGCATATTGCAAATTAGTAATCAGTAATTGGCTTGCTCAGAAAAAAATGATGTATCACAAGTTGTGCTTATACTTTCTGTACGTTAGAATTAACACAACGCAGTCTGTGGTGTGTTAGTCAAATGTTACTTGTATACACTGCCTCTCTCAAGGCCTGTAGAACCTAAAATCACTATTCATTGGAATTTCCAGGAGTAAAATGTGAACATGAATGTTGCTAGAAGCTATGACTAGGTGTTAAAAGCAAAAATCAGCCATGAACAAGTGCAAATTGTGTCAGCAAAAGTGCCATAGAGTGCAGGGCAAACAGAAGAAGTACAAATTATGAATGAGCCATCACCAAATACTAAAATGGGAAGATTTGCTGATGGTTGGGAAAGGAATTTAAGGTATAAAAAGCAGAAATAATGCTTATTCTTAACTGTATTAAATAGAATTCAGAATATATTCTTTGCTGTGTAAAACAAATAATTTGAGCTCTAGCAAGAACTTTATGCCATGTTCAGAGTACCTCTGTTTCAGAGAAATAAATAACCAGCTAACCTATCAAAGAAAGGAATAATCTTCCACTTTGACAAAATTACTCAATGCATTAAAATTTGTAAAGGGCTCCACTGAGACGGCTAATGTGTAGTCCTACAATATTACAGAGACAAATGCAACATAATGATTTTGTAATTTTCAAATTTGTTACAAAGAATAAAATGAAAAAACATGAGAAAGAATGGTATAAAATCAATAATAAAGCTAACAGATATATTACTTTCACATTGATTTTTTGTATATTTCAATTTATTATACTATCTGAAGTTTAAATACCAACTAATACACAATGCCAGTGTGAGATAAACAGACTGAACTTTGAAAAACATCTAACCCACAGAAAAATCCACATTGCTAAAACATTTGTTATATGTCACGTTTACATAACTACCAAATCGTATCAAATTTTAAGCAAATAGCTAAATTAATAAAACTCATCAAACATTATAAGATGGATTTGCAAGCTCAGCAGTGTCACAAAGTATTACCAAAATCTTATTTCATTTATTCACTTCTACAAGCTACCTCTTCTTCCTTATTTCTCATGTCCTCATCACTGCTTACTTCTATTGCTTAGATAGCTTTAGCCAACATGGCTGTCCTCCTGGGCTGACAAAGATGGTTGTGTCTTCCTACACTCAGAGTTAGAATTTGTCTGAGATGCTGAAAGAATTGTCATTCAGAACATTTGCAAGCAAAAAGAATAAAAAACAATTACAACAAAACAATATCATGAAAAATATCCTTAAGTTTATGAAGGTCTTCCCATTTTCAATTTAATTTGTAAGATCCATAGTATTCATGCATAATCTTCTCAGATATATTTCAGCTGCCTTCTGGACAGTCAACTCTAATAATTTATACTGAAAATATATACTGAGAAGAGATATGGCCTGCTCCTCAGGAATGATTTACTGTTTTTTTCTCAAAAAGGCAAGATAGCTTCAACAAATAGATAAAGAGAAATATTCTGAATGTCAGTTTCTTTTTAGCTCATCTTTACAGATCTCATCACACAAACAAAAGTTAGAAAAACAGTAATTCTTGATTTTAATACAGGTATCATCAAACATTACACTCAGCATAGAAAAGCTTAATATTCCTTTCCAGCATATGAGAGAAATTAGGCAAATATTAATTTAATGAACAGACCCAAATACATCTGTTTTAAAGAAAAGTTCGTGGAAAATGCATTGCTTTTTATACACAGATGTGCATGAATAAGTGAAACAGCACAACCTCTTCTTCAGTGCTGCAAACTTGTTAAAATAAAAAAACTAAACTAACAACACTGTGTTTCCTCAACAATTAATCAATCAAATTTAACTTTAAGAAATAACTTCTGACATCAGACTTACATTTGCGAAGTGAGGGTCAAATTCTGTAGACACTTACATAGAAGCAATATTTATTCAGATACTCAGACCTATTGAAACAATCTGGGCACATCTGTGAAGTCATCCATGTGCATAAATGCTTATTAGATCAGATTGCCAGCAACCGCAAGCAGGTATCTGTGTGCTATTTGAAATGATCCCAAATAATGTTACTTCCAGCTGAGGTCAGTGAATTTCTAGTTGAGTCACTGATGCTTTATAAGCTGTCACACTGATCACTGCAACCAATTCCCAATATAAAATAGGACAAGAGCCTGTCATTGCTGTGGCAAGGTAGCAGTCCTCTATCAGAGTGCTGCACACACATATTTTGCCAGTCATTACCATAGATTGTGAGCACAATGATGAGCATTAGTGAGAGGAACAACAGGAGAGACCAGTTGCTTGAAAAGGGTGATGTCAGACAGACAGATTAATGCACACTGCTAGCAGCAATCAGTAAAGCCAAATGGCAGCTTCAGCGGAGTACAAGCACACATGTTACTTTATAAATGACAGTATTGTGGCTGGAAGGGTTAGTTCCTTGACATGAAATGGAATGCATTACTATCTTCATGCTCCATTTCTTTGCTAGTTTTGATAGTCCATTAACAAAAGCAGATGAAATTGAACACATGGAGGTGTGGCAGAAGGCTTCCAGAAGCCCTCCTGCTCTTCCCAGGGCACGCTCCAGCCTTTATTTTTTGTATTTGTGTGCATTAATATAGCTCTAAGCTAGCAATAGAACTATCTCAAACTGAATTTTAATTCAGATAGCTCAAATCCATACAGACACAGGAACATTAAATGTGTTCCAACTCTCACTGAATGACAGCAGGTTTGAGAGCTGTATCCCCACAGACTCTTCTTCAAATCCTATCCTCCAACATCATCCACAGGTCAGATTTATTCTAAGTACAGAATAAACTGAAATAATTGCTGTAATTTCACAAGAAGGGTGTTAGTTGTTTTTGTTTTTGTTTTTTTTCTCCCATTTACAGCGGTTTTAGCCATGTACATATTACTTGTAATTCAGCAATACACACGTTTGGAAAATGTGATAGGAGGTCATGCCTTGCCTCCAGCACTGACTTAATAAAATGTTAAGTGAATTAAATACATGCTGATATAATTTATAATAATACTTCAAATGAAATTCTTCATGTGGAGTGAATTTCCATTTAAATACATTATTTCAATGAACTCAAACCTTCCCACAGAAAAGCATTGTCTTCCAAAGAGACTCCCGTTTTCTGTTCATTCTTAGTTTACATGGGAATTAAAAATCATATATCTATATAATCTAAGTCTGCATAATAGGAACTCCCATAACCGCAACAACTTCTGAAGTGACTCTCCTTAAATAAAACCTTTTCTTTTTTTTTTTTTTTTTTGCATAATTGTATGCAATATTATCTAACAAACTGAAATAAAAGAATGAAAGTTAGAAAAGAAAGAAAAAGTTAATTAACTATAAATCGTCAGTATTTTAATTTCTCAGAAATCTTGAAACAACTCATTTCAGTTCCAAACTATGCACAATTTCTCATGCAATATTTCTTACAGAATAGAAATTTTAAACACTAAATAAGGATAAAATATAATTCCATGTCATTTTCAGTACCTCCCCAACGATGGAGAAAGGGGAAAGAGCCCTGGTTTTGAAATAACTTCTGTAGATTCTTTGTGTAAGCATTATAAAACAGTTTCCCTTAAAGGAAGCATTCAGAAATACATCTTAAGCTGTACTGACTCAACAATGAACAGTGCCAGAGCAGACTGTGATATCATACTAAATTCATATTTCCATTTCTAGGGCTACCTCAAGTAGTAATTATTTGCAGTCATGATTCAACCACAAAGCATCCACTTGTTTTTCACTGACCTGTTCTAGTCCGAGGTAGAGCAGAGAAAATAGGAAAAGGCATCTACAGTATCTCTTCTTAAATGACTAATATATAGCAGGCTTGACACTCATAAAAATTATGCTAAAAAACACTGTGAGTTTTAAATAGCCTTCAGTTTTGTCAAAGTGTAGTAAATTGACTGCAAGTGTGAAGGAAAGAATCATTTTCAACCCAATTGACTTCATCTAGGAAAACTGCTCAGCTCACCCTGTGACCACCTGAAGTGCCTGATAGTAGTTCCTACTCACAAGGAATAGAACTTAAATCATTTAAAACTTAAGTTCTCGAGTCCTGATTGCTTGGGACTCTGAGGGTAGCATACTGCGTGCCCCTGGCACTCCAAACTGTGTTGTGTGGACACAGCTATGCAGGACCTAAAATCTGATTTGGAGTATTTTCCAGCAGCGCTCATGCAGAAGAAGGTCAATCATGACTGCAATCTTTATTTGGCTGGAAGCAGTGGATTATATAGCTTGCAGAAGAAACATAGGCTTAAGAACATGCTGGCATACACTGTAGGATACACATTTTGCAAAGGCAAGCTGGAAACACACTTTTGATGAACACTGACTTCATGAGTCCTGTTATACTTTCAAATACGAGTGAACAGGTCGTTCTACAGAATTCTGACCACATTATCTGCTATGAATAGCAGAGTAATGTCTATTTATTACCTCTGAAATATGTCTGAAAGTTAGAATGATGTGCCTAGGTATGAGACCAGAAGAGTAAGAAGCAAATGTTTGCTTGAAATATCCTGTTAACTAGAAACTTGTTTATGCCACTTTGTCAGGGGAAACACAGCATTAACACACAGAATGTTTAGTACTAATTACGTTGTGCTTTTTTGAATTTTTAACAAGAAATTTGTTCTGTTTCTGTTTCAAATATATTACTAGCCATGTCTAATGTAAATGAATCTTGGAAAAGCTGCAGGAATACATAATCATGTTGAATGTACTATGCTTAGAGTAATTTAACCCTCAAGCTAAAGTTGTTTTCTATTTTTCCATTCAAATTAGCAGTGAAAGGATTCACAGACATATGTTAGAGTCAAGCTGCATGAGAAAAATATCAGAAGAAAATGAAATCAACTGTAGAAAAATACAGATTTTTTTCTATAAGTAGATAGATGATAAAGGAGAGCTCTAAAATAGAATGGTAGAGGTACAAGAAAAAGAGTACTTTATACAGTGAAATTTGATTTTGTTGTTTTTCTATATTGTGGAAAATTTAGAAAGTAAATTATCCTGAAACTGCAGAATTTACAGAATATTTTTATTCCTCCTTAATAAATAGTTTATCTGATATCTGCATTAAACAAGTGATGTTAAAGGTGGAAGCACTGGAATGGATCCTTTTTTAGCATAAAAGGCAAGAATCATGCCATTTTATTGAATCAGATATATTTCTTTAAAATCTGTCTTCTCACTGTCTGTTCCTTCAGTGCATGGAATATTACATGCATCTGTTTACTGATTGCTTTTATTTCCTAATGCAGTTTTACAGCTCTTGTTTAGGCAATCCACAGTTCAATAACAAGATTTCCTCTGTTTGACACCACTGAAGACAGACAAGACTCTGCCTAGATGACCTAGGAGCTAACATGACAATAACTCAACTGCAGAATACCTCAATGTTACTAATGTTTCCATCCCTGTATGTATTTATTTTTCTCTACCTTTATCATCCAAAACTATGAGGAATATTTAGGCATGCATCTTCCACTAATGAAATATACAGAAGCAATGAGAGAACTTTATTTCAGAGATCACTTAAGATTTTTTTCCTGTCATTTTTACCATCATTAATTGCTTCTTTTTATTTAATACTTTGCAATAACTGAATAATAGATTTGTTCAAGAAGTTCAACAGATGAGAAAATGACAGAAAAAAAAATAAATTGTATTTGAATGCTCATCTTGGAAGACCTAAGATTTGAGGAAACTGATAGCAGGTAATGGCTGATAATGCGGGGAAGTAAAAATGGAGAAGAGAATCACAGAATAGCCCAAGTTTTAAGGTAAATACAGAGATCATGAGGTCCCACTCTTGGATCCACACTGGACAAACGAAAATTTAAACCCATATGTCTGAGAGCATTGTTCAAACACTCTTTGAACTCTGGTACTTGGGGCCATGCCCACTGCCCTGGGCAGCCCGTTCCATGCCCATGACCTTCTGGTGCAGACCTTGTCCCTGACCCCCAGCTGTCCCTCCCCTGACACAGCTCCATGCCGTTCCCTCAGTCCCTGTCGCTGTCACACAAAGCAGAGCTCTGCGCAGCTCCTCTGCTCCTGTGAGGAGCTGCAGCCACCATCAAGCCTCCCCTCAGCTCCTCTGCTCTACGCTGAACAAACACAGGGATCTCAGTGCTCTTTTTATGCCTTGCCCTCCAGATCCTTCACCTTCTTCATAGACTTCTTTTGGACACTCTCTAATAGTTTTGTGTCCTCCTTATCTTGTGGCTCTGAAAACTGCAGATAGCAGTGTGCAATGAATATGTTTATCCCAACATACTATAAGGAGAGCATGTAGCTTGAAATCTCCATATAATGCAAACCAGGTCTCTGGCACTGGCGGTTTATTAATATTTAGATGACTAAGGACAATTAGAGCATTCTCAGAAAAGGGACTACAGAATACAATTATATTTTCAACCAAATAATTATAAGTAGCATATTTATTTCAAGCTGTAATGGTAGAAAGACAGAAATCAAGACACATAGATAAAGCAAAAGTGAAAAGGGAAAGAATGTTGGTGTAAATGTGGCTGGCTGATATTTGGAAATAGTTTCTGAAGGCAAAGATCAATCATTATAAACTGCATGACTGTGAAAGTATAGGAAGAGGCAGATATGCAGAGGGAGCTGAAACACTACTCATTTTTTCAAGGACATATGAAAAATGCTCAAGTGAAACAACATCAAGGATGTATTAGAGATAGCTATCTGTCATTTTTATCTGATCATTTCTTATACAAAACCATGCAAACATTTTCTTGCAATAATAAATCATCTGTTCTACATAGCAGGTTTATAATCTTACCACATGAACTATGAAAATAAAATAATAAAAAAAACAAACAAACAGTTAATTGACCCTAAATTTTGCTAAAACAAAAACAAGCAAACAGATAATGAAATCATTGCAATTGTTATGTTCTACTCACCATGAGGCGGGATCAGTTCTTTTTTTTTTTTTCTATCCCTGTAACAACTGATGAACTCATCAGAATCCAAGAGAAAAATCAGCCCATTATATTTCAACCACAACAAACAGGAGAAGAGGAAGAAAAAGGAAAGCAAAAATGAATAAATAAATAATCACATATTTCTTTGTTAAATTCAAATAGGAAATTTTGGAAATTTTCTGAAAAAAGCTATTTATTTTGACTTTGAATAGCAAGATTGATCAGTAACAGAATCAAAACGTACTACCCCATAAACAAAAGGAACTCATGATCACAGTTATTCTTTTCAATAAGTAGATACTGACGACCCTTGAAATACGGGAAAAAAAATATAAATAATAAAAATATAAATAATTAAGTTTATCATATATTTGAGACTAGATGACAGAATATTTTAAGACTTCTTAATCAATCAAATCCGATGAATCAGCGTGTGAATTCTAATTAATGCATTAACTCTAATGTCAATTTTTGACTCATTTTGTTCTTGAAATCATTCTGCAGCTCCTATTCCACTTTGTAAAACATGAGTTTTACAAAACATGAGCCATGCTCCACAGTTCCTCAAATACAAGAAATACAATCCAACAGCTCTCCTAAGTAAGTATCAGTCTGTTTGTGAAGGCATTTCCCAAGGAATATAACCATTTAGTACTACAGGTGTTCACTGCAGTAGAAGATGTGTCAGGTCTTTAATGGTTGACAGCTTCAAAAATCAGTCTTCATAGTTTTCTAAGAAGGTCTGAGAAGAAGCATATAGTAAGACATAGAACTTAACTAATTTCAGGAAGGTTGTGCACAAAGTCATCTGATGAACTACAGAAGGATGTTCCAAAAATTAATTCTCTAGACGAGAATAAGATTTGTCACCTTTTATATATGCTTAAAACAATGCTTTATAGCCTGAGGAGCAGGCTATAAGGATAATTCTGATTTCAGCTTGGACAGAGTTGATTTTCTTCATAGTGTCTGGTGTGAGGCTATGCCTTGGCTTTAGGAGAAAAACAATGCTGATAACACCCTGGTGTTTCAGGTGTTTCTGTGCAGTGCTGCAAAGAGCAAAGACATTTTAGTTTTTCAGGTGCTTGTACTGTCCTGCCAGTGAGAGAGAAGGGGATGAGACAGAACTAGGACAACTGATCTAAAGTGCACATAGAGATATTCCATAACATATGAAATAATATGAAAAAAACCTGTAAAACTGAAGGGAGTTGGCTGAAAGGTGGCTGCTACTGCTCTGTGACTGGCTGGCTGGATGGGCATTGGTTAGCAGGTGGCAAACAATTGCTTTGTTTGGTTTACATATATATATGCTGATGACAAGCAATTGCTTATTTTATATATATATATGATAGAATCATAGAATCCTCAAAGATGGAGGGACCTTTAAAGGTTGTCTAGTGCAACTCTGCTGCAATGGACAATGACATCCTCAGCTACATCAGGTTGCTCAGAGCCTGGTCCAGCCTTGACTTGAAAGTCTCCAGCATCCGGGTCATCCACCACCTCTCTAAGCAACCTATTCTAATGCCTCACCATTCTCACTGTAAAACACATTTTCCTTCTATTTGACATAAATCTGCCCTCTTGTAGTTTGAAACCATTTCCCCTTGTCCTATCACATACGTACATACATCTATGCATTCTGCTCTAAAATAACACCTCCTACTTATTTTCATTGGCCCACAACATCAGAGGCAGTTGTTGGTGTTACGGCAGTAGAGGTTGAAACTTCCCACCAATAGTTACATTTTATTGCCATGTGATGGACAGCAGTAGAGAGGCAGACTGACAGAATGGCATCTCATATGGGAGTACTTATTAAGCAAAGGTGTGTCACTGAACCTTGGCTGGATTTTCCTACTACACCAACCGTATTGTCTGCATTTGGTGCCTTCTGACTTCCATCTGTTTAAGTCAATAAAATATGGACTGTGTGGGCAACATTTTCCTAGCAACAACTCCACCACAGCAGCTGTGAAACAGGGGGTCATTTCCTCTGGTGTAGATTTTTATGAGCACAGTACGAAGGCTCTTGTTTATCACTGGCAAAAACACTAATGAAGATGACTATTTTGAACAATAGCATATTGTAGATGAGATTTTGCTTTACTAGTATTTTTGTATTCTTTGTATCTGTTGTAGTTTTATATATGAGAAACATAATGGAAGGTTGCTACTTCCAGCAGGAAGGAGAGGAAGCATCAGAGAGATCACTGTATCCTCAAAAAAATCTGTCACATAAAATAGTAGAACTGAAAGTACTAAATCCGTATGCTGTGATTATGCACACTTCATGTCGTATAAAGTTTCAGGATATTGAAACCTATATGTTGTGGCTTGCAGTCAAAGAAAAATACATCTGTTTACATATGGATTCTGACACCCTTATTCATCTCAGAGAACTACAGTGAATACAATTAACTTTTAAAATTTGACAAGGAATAAGCTTACAGAACTGGAACCATCTCAAAGTTATCTAGCAAACATTTCTCAGCACTGCAGACATGAAATGACCCTTAGCAAAATCTTCATTGGCCTACAACCAAAAGCTTTGGGTGGTGAGATCTAAGACAGCATGAATAAAGACAGCAGTAATTATTAAAAAAAAAAAAAGATTTGCATTAATGCTATAAAGATGCAATCCAATTACCACTGTTCATTGCTCTAGTATAAATAAAAAAGTTGGCTTGAGAGATTCAGCATAGATTATCATCTATACAGTATAAGGAGCTAATACTGCATTTGAGATTCACTCCTTAGCTATTTTCCTGATTTTATTACCCTTTGAATCAGACTAAACATGCTGTGCTGTTCACTGCAGTTTTGCAACTCAATCTTTAAAAAAAGTAATTTCACTTAGTCATATAATACTTTGATTACTGAAGCCAAAAACAACACTAGAGTTTTATGAAAAATCTGCTGGGACATTGAAGCATGGAAATGGCTTTTTTTCATGTGTATTAAAAGCAATAAATTGAAAGCAATAAATTGACAGGTGTTGAGTGTGAACATGAAAGTTTCAGAAAAAAAAAAAAGAAGTAATTCTGCAATGAAAAAACAATGCTGCAACTATGTTTCATTTCCCAATGCCTTATGAATACCTTAAGCATAGCCTCCGTATTATCAAAATACAATTTTTTTTTTCAAGAACCTATAAATTAGCTGTCCATCAAATATCTGTTTACGTTCTTTTTAACCAGCTACTCAACAATAACTTCTTTGAAATGCCCATCCTTTACTGAGCATGTACAAGTGAGAAACAGTGTGAGTCTTCTTCTCAGTGATCCTACTGGTTGTCCTCAATTCTGCAGCTCCATCTGAAAAGTTCACTGCAAGCAAACGAATGCCCTAAAACAATAACAGAAGTTGTGAGGTGCAACCTCCTTTCTGCATGACACTCACCAGCACAGGACCATTGAAGTTGATGTAGCAACACCCAAGGAGAGCTCTGAAGAGCTCATTTATCATATCTATTTTATATCTAATTATCATAGAGCATCAGTTGAAAGTGAATATATTTAATGTTAACTTTTAATTTTGCCTAGAGACTTATAGTAACTACCTATATATATATATAGTATACCTATATATATACTTTTTTTTTTTTTTCCCTCCATTTACTCTCTAAAAAAAGTAATTTTAAGCATCTGGTACATTATGTTGACAAACAGTAACACATAATTCCCCTAAGAGAATTTTCTGTAACTTCCTATGTTGCTATCACTTCTGAATATTGCTGAAAACAACTGGAACAACTAAAACAATGAACCAGACAGCCACAGTGCTACACAAACACAATCCTTCATCACAATGAAAATAGACAGTTTCACAGTATTAAAAAAAATAGAATAAAAAAGGTGATAAATCTTACAGTTCAATGTGAAGAAATGAACAGTGACTGCTGTACCCATGCAAAAACTCTGTTAAGAAACTTCATCTTTTCTTTGAGTTGTTTGCACCAACAAAGAACTTGTAACTGAAAATGATGATAGAGAAGGAAGACCTGCTTACTTGGAAGCTTCTGAAGTAATTGTCTTGGATGATTCTGCAATATATCATATGATTCCAGCTTTCAAACTGCCTAATGTGTGCACATGTGTAATAATGCCCACAGACATGTACTACTCAGAATAAAGCCAGTCAAAAACCAAGAGTTTGTCTTCCAAATCTTTGGTCTTTATTTCTTCCAGGAGATCCAGTAAAACAAAAAACAAAAAACAAACAAACAAAAAAAAAAAACCAAACACAACAACAACAAAGAAAATAAATCACCAACACACAAATTCCAAATATTTTTTACACGGCAAAAGGGCTGCTACTCTATGCAGATGCTATTGAAGACATTCCCCAGGCATACAGAGATGTACTCCTTAATCATCTGTGGGCACTGTAAGTGCAGCAGAGTTAAATCTATGTGGCAATTCTCAGCACAACTAGAAAAATTCTGTGACATGACATTTTACATTAGAGACACTAATACAGACATGTCTGGCATTAACAAGATTACTTTCAGAAATGTAAGCAGACTAGAAAGAAACTGAGCTATCTTAAAGCTAGTAGAAATCTTCTACCTTAAAAAATTAAGGGATTTGAGCAACAAAAATTGCCAGTCAAAAACAAGATAAGCAAATTAAATGCATATAGGCAGAACATCTTGCTGAGCATGCAGGAAGACTGATTGGCAAGGCAAAACTAACCAAACATGAAAATAAGCAGAGACCTCTTTCTGTAAGGACAACAATATCATACAAACTTCCAACATAAGCCAGAATACAAAGGAAGAGCCTTTGTCTTCTAAATTCTCTCAGTGAGTACTCAAGTACAATCTAGATGTCTTCAACTAAGAATCATCAAGGACAACCCCCATTGGATATACTCTCATCTTCATGGTACTGCATACTCAAAACTAATTTAGAATACACATAGTAAGAGCCAAGATATTTTTAGGGTAGTAGTAGTGAAGTAAGTAAGTAGTGAAGATGACCACTATCTTATAAGAACGGCCAATAACAGGAATTATGTTTCCCCTGAGAAAAGTTTGCGAAGTTCAGATGTAAAGATTAAAACTGGCCCCAGTGTCAGTCTTCAAATGCTCCATTTTCTGAGATCTCTAATACTCTAAGTGATATTTAGATTTATTCTATTGCAATCACTTCACTGTTATTCAAGCTACCCAACTCATCATACAAGCACCATTAAATAATGGCTGAAACTGCCCAAGGTAGCATTTGTTGAATTATAGGCTGTTGAGTTTTTCCTTCTCCCTTCCCTTAACCTTCTTGGCTTGCCCGTCTAGATTAGAAAACTATCCATTCATTAAACGGTCATAGAGCAAAGCAACATGTATATGACAATACAGATGGGCCCAAGAGATTTTCAGAAAGTTCTTCAATTAATTCTCCTGACACCTTAAGCACCTTAAGGCATTGCATAAGAATACAGTAGAGGCTTAACCACTGCTGCTTCCATATTAAACTTGCTAAGTACCAGGCTCTGTCAGTAAAAGCAAACTACGTACATACAAGAAGTTAAACAGAACATTTAACATCTTCCTAACAGAAGCCTGTTCAGCAAATTTAGCACAAAGGGACAGACATCTCCCTCACCATTTGGTTGGTGAGCCTTTTCTTCCCCTCCCTCTGCACATCAGGTTGATGCCTGAGAGGCCAGCATTTTGCTTTCAAACCTAATAGATTTTGGTAGCTGCCATGTATGCTTGGCATGCAGATTCCCTTTTCCCATTCATCTTTTGCAATGATTTACATTTATCTTGATTTGATTTGGTAGTTTATTACACTGTCTTCACCTTCATTCTGTAAATCAACTCCGGAGATTATTTCAAAATGAAAGGCAGTCAGGAAAGAAGGCCTGTTTCCCATTTCAGTCTTCTTTTCTGTGCAGAATTATTTCAGTACTGTTGCCTTAAAAACTTCAAGCCTCAACTGCTTTTGTCTCTGGAGCACTTTCTCATATGATTGAGTTTTCATACTCAAAAGAATATATGCCATGAGACTGAGAAATGCAGTATTTATAATTTTTAGGAATTTAGCTGCTTCTCTAAGCATTTCCAAAAGTTATTTTCCTCTTAAAACCATTGCTGCTGATTGCATATGTTAAGTACTCCTTTTACTGAGTATTGCTAAGCATGTACTTCTACTCATGCCTCTGTTTAGCAAATGTTACATCGTTTTTGCAATGTGATTATATCCATAGGAAAACATCATTCCAGCTGCCTTACATTTGCAATGAGTTCCAAGCTCTGCTCACAAATGCTTTATTCCAGATATAAACTATCAAGTTCCCAATGATTTCTCAAAGCCAATACTAATATTACACAAGGCAATTCTGAAGTTTTTGTAAACATTTAAAATGTCACTGACACTTGCACAGCATGAAGCAATGTCTTGAATTTCTTTGTGGCAAGCATCAAGCCAGTTTTCTTTTCACAGATGCACATGAATTAACCATTTTCACCATCCTTCTCCTTTTCACTTTGTTTTTCTAATGCTTCAATATAGCTGTGGTTCTCAAAACATTCTTCAATACAATTACCTTGCAAAAAGAAACCACAATTACATATTATTTTTCCTCCAGGTAATACTGGGCAAATGAATACATACTGAACTCAGATGAGCCATCTACGATTCTGCTGAATTCAAAGGTCCTTAGAACTCAGCAGGAAGCATGCCAATTATTTCAAAAGAAACCTGCGTGTTGCATAAATTGTAAAGTCAGATCCACTGCAAATACAAATCTATGATCTTTTTCTAGAACCTGAGGCTCAGGTAGCGTCCTCATGTGACATTAATGTTTCTGTCCTTCAAAGACCTTGCTACTATCATTACAAAAGAAGAAAATGAATATCTAATAGTAACAATTTTCATTTTATTTTTAATGGCAAAAAATGTTTCTGTTGTGGGGAAAAGTAAGCCTTAATATACATCATAAAGCAAAAGGAAAATTTTTATCTCCAATTCCTCTTTAAGCCAATAACTATAAGTAACCAAATGTTGAAATGTGGTTACTCCTTCAAAAGCTAATAAGCTGAACTGAAAATGCTCAGTGTTTTTTTTCCTGCTCCAGGTCCCTGAGCAGTTTTTCATCAGTGTGTGGATATCCTCTGAGCTGCCTGTTACAATCCTTTACCATATGTTAGAAATTCTAAACATTCACTGCACAGACAAAGAGCAGCTGCAGTTTGTTAATCTTTCCAACCAAGATATTAAGGTCTCTTAACAGGCTTTTAAGGATATTTTGCAAGAGTAAATGGTTTTCTACAGAAAACCACAAAACAAAAACTGAAATATTTTAAAGACACTAAAGGTAAGTAAAAAAAAATACCTAGTGGTTTAGGTATGAAACAAATTCACTTGCAGTTTTTAAGTTACATTTACTACAAATTGAATAGTTGGATTGGTTTCAGTAAATGTAAGAAGAATATGATTGTCACTGAAAGGAGTAACCAGAAAATAAATTTGTGCTACATGTTATGTAACTAATTCACTAGATGTAACTGTCCACCCCCTTAGCATAGATAGTGAAGGCTTTACTCTTCAAGTTAGTTTTCTCTCTGAAAATGGCATTCCTGTAGTGAAGCTTCTCCTGAAAAAGCACTTGAAAAGAGAAAAATATATATTTTTTTAAATAACAAAATAATGTTTTCTTTTATTTTGACATAGCTGACAGATAGTAAGACTTCTTGAAAGTCTCACAGTACCTGCATTATGAGCAATTAAAATAAGTGTTAACTTCAATTCAATTTTAGCCATTTCCCTCATGACGAGCATTTATAGGAATGTATGTTTTTAATGGAGAAGATATCTGAACTTCCCAAAAAAAGTAAAGATAATTGCTGTAAACATATGAAGTATTCACAGGATGAATCTTCATAAATATTTCTGTTTTTCATTTTGACTTATACAATATCCTTTTGTATTACCAAGGAGCACAACATCTCCTAGACTAAGCCTCACCAATAGATGGAATGTGAGTTCAAGGACTTTTCACTGGTAGAGTTGCCATCACTTCACACATCACTGAGATCTATGAAAAAGCCAGTGAAGCATTTCTTAATCTCACCAGAGTCCAACAGGCTACAATTACATTAATCTGCTCAGGGAGAAACAGTCAATGGGCAAGGCAGGTAGACTGCAAGGTTATCAGATGTTTAGATATAAGACAGCCTGACTAAGATACGCAGAAGTAAGATAACTGCCAAAAAGAACTTACCTCAGAAACTGCCTCACTGGAAGATCAAGGCAGCTCAAGCTAAAAAAGGACACAATTAATTCAACGCTACAGTTAGACTGTATAGTTGTCCAGTCACACAAAGGGCAAGAAATTATGCAAAACTGAGGTGTATCCTGACAATAATAGCCATCCAGTTACCTCATCAGGTTGACAAACTATAAAAGGACAGAGTTTTTTTCCAGCTGCCCACTCCAAAATAGATGAAAGGCATTTTGAAATTCTTAGAATAGACAGTATTAAAGTATATCACACAAGAATTTTAAAACATACATACTATGAATAGGCATTCTATTAAAGTCACTATTTACTTTCCCTGTTTTTACTCTGAACTTTCACTCATTGACAGCTCTAGAAAATACTGCTGGTATTCAGAGTGGAAAAATCTTTTTGTGTGTATGTGGAAGTGCAATACTCAAGAAACTGCAGTATCCTTTGTTAGATTACAGGACAAAATGATTCTATGAAAAACCTACCTGTACTCCTACAAAGGAGTCCAGAGAGGTAATTTATTGGAGGAGAGCCCAAATAATACTCTGTCCTGGCTTACAGACCCTTAACAGGAACTCCAACAATCTCTCAGGACTGTCCCAGGAGAGCTTCAGCCCCGTTCTTCAATCATGAAACTTGTAATGAGTCAAGAATAGAACATTTTACCAGCTATGGGGAAAGTTGGTGAGGCAGGGTTGCCCTAGCATTATGAACACGTTATGACATGCAGAAGAGTTCTTTAGAATTACAGAAGACTTCTGATGAGATACTTGTACATAAAACCAAAGGAAAGGAAAAGTATGGATTTATAGAATCACAGAATGGTTGAGGTTGGAAGGGACCTCTGGAGGACCTGCTAAGAATCATGTCATGAAACAATTTATTGTAGTACTTAGTTAACTTCACAGTAAATAAGCACTTCCTGATGTTCAGATGGAACCTCCTGTCTTCCATTTTGTGTTCACTGCCTCTTGTCCTGTCACTGGGCAACACAGAAAATCCTGGCTTCATCTTCTTTGCAGCCTCTCTTCAGGTATTTAAAGATGCTGATGAGATGCCTCCTGTGCCTCTGTTTCTCTAGGCTGAACAGCCCAAGTTCAGCTTCACCTTGAGGCAGTTTGGAGAGGAACAAGCATGGGGAAAATTGAAAGATACAGGACAAAATGGCTGGTCATAAAAAATTCATTTGCTGGTCAGTAAGTTTTCCCCCCACATCCTGCACCTGTCCAGTGCAACCTGCCTAAATTCATTTCTAACTCTTTTTCTGAGTGAGGGACTATATCTGAGTGCATAGGTTTGTAGAGGGGAGTGTCTAAGCACAGCAACTGGAATCACTGTACACCTACAGCTTGGAGGACCTGTGTGTGATGTCAGCATCTGAAGACACCTCAGGAGACTTCACTGTTAAAAAATGGAGTGCGATTGCAGGTCACAGTGGGCATGTACCCTTGATGCCAGAAAATGCAGTTAGGCTCTGGGTGCCAGCAGCCAGACTTGGATATATGTGGTGAATTCATTTTCTCTGCCTGTGCACAACTGCAGAGAATACAGATCAGCCTTGCTACTCGTTACTGACTGAAGCTGAGGCATGCAATTGTGGCAGATTTACCTCTCTTGTACTGTCAGATCCAGTGCAATGACTTTTCCCTTAACATCATCAAAACTTGCTAAGTGCAGTAGGGCAGTTAAATAAAATTTAAGTAATTCTCAACCCAAAGGAGCATCAAAATTCAGGAAAAATCAGTTGAAGAAATCCACATACTCAGGAGAACACAAAGGGAAAGTAAAATGCAAAATAGGAATGAAATGTATTCTTAATACTTTATCCAGTATTCTTTCTCCTCCTTTTGGTGTTAACCATCTTAAATAAAGTGAATTTGCATTTCAGGGAAAAGCATTTAAAAAAAAAAAAAGATAAATTATTCTAGATAGATAGATATTCTTTGTTAAGATGTTACTGCCCCATGTGAAGGGTAAAGTTGCTTTTAAACCTCTTTCAGCACTGCAAATAAAATGGTTTTCTTAATGCAACCTTTCACTTACAAAAAAAAAAAACAAAAACCATCTGCATTTCTGGAACATGGACATTTACTTTTGGGAAAATAAAAAATAGACAGTTACTAATTACCTTGAGCAGAACATATCCTATTATTAAAGAAGGGCTCAATATTGCTGCTGATATATTTCTTTCAGAAGCACTTCCTTAGCCACTGTGAATGATTCAGTAAGGTATTAAGAATTAGTCTGGAGAAAAAGCTGATTTAAGAAATGCATACTTTACAAATCTTGAATTAAAATTATTTAAATATTTGTGACAGTAAACACCATTAGGTATCATTTGTAAATGATTACTATCTTTCAGGACAGGACACTATGGAGTATATGTGTATATATATATATATATACGCATATATATATATATAAATCTCAAAATAATGTATGTAATACAAAATAAATAAGTAAATAAAATAATAATAATAATCTATCCTGTGGAAGAGGAGGCAAATAATATCACTTATCATCATGGATCCCGCTGAATTTATCAGAAAACTCATAGCATCAGAGAATTGCTGAGGTCGGAAGAGATATCTGAAGACTGCCTTGTCCAATTTCCCTCCCAATGAAAAAGCAGCTACAGCAGGTTGTTTAGGACATATTCTAATTAGGTTTTGAGCATTTCCAAAGAGTTTTCTCACGAGGAGATTTCCTCATGAGGGGATTGGAACTAGATGACCTTTGAGTTTCCTTCTAATCCACATTCTGTGATTCTGTCTCCTTCATCATCAACTCCCCTGCCTCATACTTGTAAAACAAAACAAAGCAAAAAGCAACAATAAAACTGAAACCATTCTTGTCATCTTTTATATCCCTTACCATACTGAAATACAGATAGCCTTTGGCTTTCCTGATCTTATCCCTGAGCATTCTTTCTTCACCCCCAGATCCTTCTTCTAATTCATGCATGCTTTTTTCTGATATTATGATATTATTTACTTCACACAGCACCACCCAAGATTCAAACCCTAATCTAAGAGCCTTTTCCAAATGCTCTTTGAATTTCTGTGGCTTGGGGCTGTGACCATTACCCTGGGGTGTCTGTTGCAGGGCTCAATCACCCTCAGGGACCTTGTTAACTATTTATCCAAGCAGTCTGAAGTCTGCTCTCCAGGATTGAAATGTGAGTGCTGAACTGGCTTCTGAAGGATAGAGCACCAAGTTTTGTTTATACAGACAATAAACCTTTTCATTGGTAGCTGATACTACCAACTGACAAAAATATTGGAAGAGATCACTTTTGAAAGACAGTTCCAGGTTCTTTACAAATAAAATTTAGTGAAAATCTAAAAGTAGTTTTCAATACATTTATTAAAAACAAACCACTGACCGCATCTTAAGACACTAGTTAAAAAACTGAGAAATTTAGGTGTATTCCTTGTGTCACCAAGTTATTTGAAACATGTTTACATCACAGAAAAAGATAGAATAGGGATGCACTAAAACTAGAACATCTGCTCAAACCAGAATTTAAAACTCTAAGAACTGCATGGTTAATCACTTTCCAGATTCAGTGCAACTCCAGTGCCATACAGACACAGGCTTGTGGCTCCAAAAATGAACCACTGCAGGTCTACAGAGTACCGTGAACATGATGCTCACAAGCATTAGCTGAGGTATGTCAACATAATCACCATACTCTCTGAGCACAGTTTTGATCTGTCTCTGATTCATCTCCCATCTACAATTTGCACATTGAAAGTTCTTCTCTCAATCACAAAGTACAACATGCAAAAACATATGAGAAACTGAGATGCTCATGTTGGAAAAAACAAACAAACAACAACAACAACAACAAAAAACATGAAATTACAAAAAACAACTCAACAGCCAGCATCTCAGCTTTCTGAACAGATACCTCAGCCTCACATTGCACATCCTCCTCTGATAAACTGAAATACTGAGGTAAAACACCTTGAGGGATAATAAACAGAAAATCATTCCAATATTCTGTGAGCAACCTATTATGGTGGAAACTGCCTCAATGCCTAAGCAGGTTGTACAATTGTATGTTGAAAAAGTCAGTTATTATCAAAGGATGTGTAGCCTGGCAGTCATGAAAATACTTTAACCAAAAAGCTATGTTAGCATGAGCTACCCTTCAAAGTTTTTGACTGATCATTCCAGCAAGAGTAATGGTAATAGTTACAGAAATGGGAACATTCTGACCAATCTTGAAAGGGAAATTAAAAACAAACAAGCAAGCAAGCAAGCAAACAAACAAAAACGTAGATTCTGCAGACTTTTACAATTATATCTAAGTCATATCTCCAGTTTCATACTTTTCCCATTTAATGGGGACAAGTAGGATTCTAGAAGAATGAAAAAGGACAGTTGGGCAACTGCAGTGCCTCCATTTGGGAAGACAGAAGAGGAAATATATGATTGTAGAAAAGGCATCCTGCTTTTAAACTCAGGAAAGCGTATGGCGCAAATATGGAATTACCAGTAAATGTTTGAAAGGTAACAATTGTTTAAACAAAATACTGATGCAGTAAAACAAAATTGTAATCAAACTTCTCTGTGATGAGGTGAAATACTGATAAAACTGAACCACGAGGCTAAATATACTTTGACTTTAAGTAGAATTTTTGACACTACCTCATACTATATTTTCATATGCAAATTAATGAAATGTAATGTAGATAAAACAATTATGTTTGGAAACCTGTAGCTCCCTCTTGTAATCCCTCTTGTAGGGATTGGGTAAAATTCCTCGAAGGATCTATCTTGAGTCTGGTTTATATGCAGTGTTTCAATTAATGATTTGGCTGGTAAAATAAACGCTATGCATATTAAATTTGCAGTTGATGGAAAAAAAGTTAATGTCTTGCAAGTGTGCTGAAGATCAAAATCAGAATTTTTAATCACCTAATACTATTTTTGATTTCCCCTGACAAATGGTCTGAGAGGAAGACAAAGAATATGCATCAATAAAGACAAGGTAAGGTATGACATTCAAGTGAAAATAACTCTCTGTCCAAATATAGGATGAGAATAGCAAAATTATTCAGAAAATACTTGGTTTATAGTGGATCATGAAAATAAATATCGCTCAACTACATCATATCACTGTGAGAAAGACAAACTTTATACTGAGGTGTATGAACAGAAAACCAGCAAGACATGCAAGTAATCTCTCTACTTCCCTATGTAGTAGCAAATCATCAGCACTCAGTATTTAGTTTTGTGGTCTGCATATTAAGAAAGACAAAGACTGACTGGGGAGAGTTCAGTGGAGATCAGTTTGTACTTTTGAAAATAATGAATTCTACTTGTTTAGCAAAATGAAAGAGATCAAAATGACTATCACTAGTTTTCAGATATGTGAAAACTGAAACAGAAGAACAAAAAGAGAACCCAATTTTTCCTCTGTATTCCTCTAGGTGGACAGAACGCAAGGATTAAACTATAGCAAAAAATCAAATTAGACATAAAAGTAAACTTTTTTTGGTTTTGGATTGACCCAAATTGCCTTCAAGTCCATTTTAACCCAATTTTAAGTTGAATCTGTAAAGGTTGTGAAGCTGCATAATTTGAAAGGTCAATTAGAATATCAAGCAGAAAGGAAAATGAGATATGACAATGATACCAATCACAGAGTATTGGATTTAGGGACTAATAAAGAAGATTTTTATTTACATGCTGGAAAATCATTGTCTGGGAAGAATAGGGTTATAATAACCACTGCATGCTTGGTAATCTTTCAGTGGACTTCCATCATCCCTTTTTGCTTTGGAGGAAAATTCTACTCTGTAAAATACATTTGCAGCAGAGAGAAAGTAAGACAAATGCCTTTGTGAAAGGCAGTTGTGATAGGACCCTCCTTTAGAAAACTATATGCAGAATCCTTTCATCATCATCAATATAAGAATTATTTAATTTTCACTATGGCACAAGCATAGAGTGACTACGAACATAACCAGAGGAACAGAAAGCTTTTGTTGCCAGGTGGTCTGGAAGTAGTGGTTCTGTCCTTTATTTAATCAGACTAAGATCTGACAGCAATAGTAATAGAGTTAACCATCCATAACATAAGTAAACCATCAAGAAGAGAAGAAAAATATTCACATAGTACTTACTCAGGAAAAAATAGAAATTAAAAATACTAACAGATTTACACCAAAAATGTTGCAAATAACTTTTTAGAACGTGAAATTGCAATAACAATAAAAATCTTGTCTGCTAATAGAAGAAGCAAGAAAACCCCTCTGAACAACTTCTAAATCCAATCTGATGCATTTCTAATAGGCAAGTGTTCCTCATCATTTCTTTCTAAAATCCCCAGATATGCAAATCGTACACAGGTATATTTAATTCATACTTAGAAATTCATGCTTCTTGCATAAAAAGTACTACTCAGGGATGTAAATGGATAAAAATATAAAGCTTCTTTGCAATAAAGAATTTTTAAAATTCACTTTTTTAGATGCATACACAGACATTTTCCCAGGATTTAACTCAGTTTGATTACTGGCAGTCCTCATATGACTCCTATGGCTTTAGTCACAATCTCGTTAACCAAACAATGATGTTAACTAAGCAGTTTTCCTCTTTTCTACCCCAGCCTCACATACATATTTTGTTTATTGTCTCTGCCCTGTTTCCTAAATCTTTCATGCACATGTACACTTCAAATTTGTTTTTGAAGGAAGATATTTAAATAATTGCTAGTCTTCTGACAAAGACTTCAACAAAGATGACACTAAAGTAATTCATGAAGATTGATGTAGATTCAGAGAAAAGTTGATCACTGACCTTCAGAATTAGAGCAAAGGCTTACAAGTTCTAGTTCCTCCTCACCTTTTCAGACACGGGAAAGCTTAGTTTCTTTTTGCACTATCTGAATGGCACAGACTGACTTCAAATCCAATTAACAGAAAGGAAACTTGAGATTGTTTGCCTCACTAATATTGATACTAATTCACTTTGCTATATTGTCAGAACCAAATCAGAACTGTTCTACAAAATCTGAAATATAGCTTGAACTTGTCCTTAGGTTTTTAGATAGTTTTTTTTTTTTTTTTTTGTTGTTTTTGTATGTTTTGTTTTGTTTTGTTTTTTACATAAGCCTAATGCATAACTAGTCTTCATTATATCTGAGTATTTCTCCCAGTATTTCAAGAATAACTAGAAGTAGAGCTCTGCATTATAAATGAGCTTAATCTTAACCAATATGAAAATAATACTTGAAAATTTCACACTATCTCATAAGTCATTCAGAGAAAACATTTTTGTACTTCCACACTCCATTATGAATAATGCAAAGAGACAATTAATAGAAAATGTACTGAATTATGAATTAGAACCAAATTAAAAATGTAAAATTGCAGAATATATATATAAAAAAAGGACAAAAACAAAAAAGCAAAACAAAACAAAACAAAAAAAAAACACACAAAAAAAACCAAATGATTCCTTGTTTTAAATTCCTCCTCCAGACAGGTAACCATTTTTAACCACATCTGCAATCCACATTTGATCTATATCTTTATCTATTCTTGTAGCTAATGAGGAACAAATTACTTATTGCTCATGAATGACACTAACTACCCACTCTTGCACAAAAGAAGAATATTACAATTTACATTTAAATGAGATTTGAAATGTTAATGAACAGAGCCAGTATTCTAATTATCTATACAAATACATTAAATTAAGGTGAACTTTAGTAGATGAATTACTTCAGAATCACAGTCTGTTTGCCAAGCAGCATTACTGAAGAATAGTTCAGTATTTAAAGGACAATTCCTAATAATCAAGGGGTCAAGAATGGGTAAACTACACCATTAATATATTATATTATTTGATTGGAGGGGGACAGTTAGTTTTATATTACCTACGCAGAAATAGCTCATAAAAGAGCCTCAAATACATCTGATACTTCCATGCATTTTCCTATCAGCATAGCTGGTTTTCTTCAATTAAAATTGGTGATGGAGATAGTTGTTTTGTGGTTTTTGTTTTTTTTTTTTCCCTAAAGATATCCATCTGGTATTTTCTTAAAGCTTGTGCACATCTTTGGATTTAGTACAAGCTTTTTCCTAGAGTCAGGTGTGCTCAGGGGGACATGGAATTCTGGTGTTTATCTCCAATTACAGTGCTTAATTTCCCATTGCCTGAATTCTTAAATGGTATTTAAACATATGAAAGGAGCAAAATAAAGAAATACATATCAATGCTTTGTGCACCTGAGCTAAAGATCTTTTTTGTTTGTTTGTTTGTTTTGTTTTCCTTACCTCACCAGACTTACAGTTTTGACTAAAGCCCTAGCTCCATGCCAGGAAAAACCACTTTTGAATATAATTTTTCTTTTTTCCTGACCAAGTGAAACATTTACTTAACCTATGTTAACAATCCAAGAAAACTGTCACCGTATTCAGAAACAAAGCACTCAGAAACATAGTACTCAGGACAATTCAAAACAACCAGAAAAATCCCACAGACAAGATTCCTAAGGCAATAGCTGTGCCATGATAAAATTTCTATGGTATTTACTAGACTTTGGAAATTTGTTTTAACTAATGCCTTCTTTACATATTTTATGTTAAAAGGGTAGTTCTCAGGAGGGATTTGGTGAAAGGAATTCAGTAAACAATATAGCACAAGTAGGATTATAGCATAATGGTCTTTCAAACTTTGCATAGTATTTCAAAAGGCACTTAACAAGGCTTTGGTTTTCAACAGCACAATCACATGAAGTTGATGAAAGAAAGCAAAGTCCAAACTGAGTATTTTGGATTATGACAAGAGTTAGAACTGATTACTATATTGCTAACCTGAATTCACTGATACTTTTTTAATTATATAGAGTCCATGCATTAGTTTGAATCACTTCTTATACTCAAACGTGTTTCACCACTTTGATGATTTCTTCCAGCAATACCCACTTGTGGTTTCTTACTATCGTTCCTCTAACGTAATGATCCACTCAGAAACTGGAGTTCCACTAGTTGCTGCATATCTTACTCATCTGTAGCATGCTCTTTGTTTAAGCTAGCCCAGCAGCAACTGTTGGTGCCTGAAAACCCTTTTTTATTATTTATTTTTATTTGTATTTATTTATTTATTTATTTATTTTTATTCTTTTAATGTTGAGGAAGGTCTTCAGAAAATAACACTGAAATGAGTCCGGTATGGAATTCTGTGTGGATTTAAACTCTCAAGTTTACTTTTGTAATCATTATCACTATTACTATCTCCTGCTTCTTCTTGTAATAATTTGAATAAAGAAGTAAGATAACAAGATAAGGAGTTCAAGATTTATTTCTAGGAAGGTGAAAAGTTCAACAGTATCAACATGGACTACATCAGTACCAATTCCATCCACAACATCCAGCAAATAAGCATTATGAGAGGGGAGCAGAGATGCTCACAAGGAAAAATAAGAATAAACAAGTTACAAGTTAACTGTTAATTACTCAGAGAATTTGGCTCACAGCTTTTTTTTTTTTTTTTTTTTTTTTTTTTTTTTTTGCATTGAATATAGGGAGATGGGACTTATCTGACCAGGGAAAAATAAAAAGGCAAATTGTCAAATGAATTTCAAACATTTTAACAGAATTAAAATTTTTGTGGGCACTAATTGACTAATTCCCCCCCAACACTGGCATATCAGAAAAAATGTATATAAAAATGGAAAATGCCTTTCTCTCCTTATTCCTTTAACTGGCTTCGCCTTCTCTAGAAAAAAAAAAAAAAATGATAAAAAAAAAAATGTTAATACATTATATTACTCTGAATTATACATCAAAACCAGGCAACTACATATGACAAAGTAGGAAAGGGACAGACTTCCTGCACAACAACCAACATACCTAGTAATAAAGATAAGGCTTAAATATTACAAGCTGGAATCAAAAGCCTTTACAAAACAAAACAAAACAAAACAAAGTTGAACAGAACAAAACACAACAAAACAAAATTTGGAAAAAAACTACTGATTTAGGATTAAATGTTAAACTGCTATGCTGGTCAGAATACCTTGAAAAGGATTTTTCAAAAATCAAAAAACAATCTTTTTTTTGTATTGGAATAATAAACAACAATACATCTAAATAAAAACGTTGGAATCTTTTTATGTAGTATTATGGTCTGTAAAGTGAAGTGTAGATGAAACAGACTAGCTAAGGGCCATTTTCGATGCAAGTCTATTAAAATACCTTTTAGGAAGAAACACTGTTGCTGTGGTTTTGACACAAACACTGTTGCATCAGCTGCTTCCAACTGCACACATGTATCCTTCCTGCATGCTATTATCTCCCTTGCTGTATGTATATATTTTTTGTTATTTTATTATTATTATTATTATTATTATTATTATTATTATTATTATTATTATTATTATTATTATTATTCAGTTTGGCCATGGAATCTATCTTTTTTATCCTTTTCTCTGACTTTTTTTTTTTTTTTTCCCCACATCTAGTGAAATATTATTTTCTGACAGGATTATGTAATGCTTTTTAAAAACCTCCATATTAATTTTTCATACATAATTACTAAGCATTTTATAATTTACTTTTATTATTACTACTAACTCTTTAAGATTGTCTCATGAATTTCTCTGAATTGTCTAAATACGTGACACAAGGCACATGACTGACATTTTTTGCTTGAAACATCAAAGGCTATGAACTGTATTTGGAAAGATGCAATGCATTTCTTCAATTGTAGGATTTTATTTAGTCACCATAGTGCCTATTATCTCCAAAATGCATGTGACTTGCACTTCTGATATACTCAAAAAAGAAAAAAAAAAAAAAGAGGAAAAAAAAAAAAGAGAAAAACTAGAATTTGAAATGCACATAGGATCTGTATTTTAAATTTAAATCAAATCTCAATAGAAATAATCACTATTAACATGTTTCATATCCACAATCACATTTTTAATGGCTGCTTGAGTCAAGGTATCACATTTACAGCAGAAATTTCTCTCCAGAAAATTTGGAAAACAAAACAAAAAGAACAAACAAACAAACAAAAAAAAACCTTTTTACTCCCTTCATTATGCATGCTCTAACTTAACCATAGACAAAAGAACACCATAACACCAGTCTGGTCTCTAGACTCCCCGTATTAAACTGAAACTACTCAGCTGAAACAAGCCACTAATATATGGAAATAATCTTTTGAGCCAACATGATAAAATGAAACCTTTAAGTCACTCTCGATGTCAAGAAAAATTCTACAAGCTTCAAAACGGCAATGTTTCACATGAGCAATCTGATGACAGAAAGTAAATTCACACCATAGTCATTCATTCTTGTCATCTCACTATAGGTCAAAAATGACCACATTTTTTTGTGACTTTCTCGTGAAAAGTTGCAAAATTGGATGTAGGAAGCTTCATTTCATTTGTAAGAAAGAAGGTTTCTGAGTTAACTTCACACAAATAAAGATTGCCTAAAGGACAAATTAGATTTTTGGGTTGAACTTTAAAAGAAAAATATCCACAAAGAATTAGTACCAGTGCCCACTGTGTATGAAAAGTGTCTGTATTTTAACCATAGTTTATATTATATCAGTGTTATTACTGCAGCTCACTGAAGAAAGTGCAGAACACAGTTTAGTGTCTCATTGAACTACAGGCTTTAGCCACTATGAGTTGCTGAATAGCATATATGGGTCCTGAAAAGACAGAAGAAAATAATAAATTATATGCACATTGTTCATTAAAAAAATCTCTTCAAAATTATCTGTGATTACTAATAAAAGTCAGCATTATCAAACTTCTTCTGATCTTAGTTCTGTGGAAAGTGTAACAAAAGGAGAGAGACTGTTTTTAACAAGTACTATATAATTGATTATATTTCCAAGATACTGGTTGGATCATCTTTTCTTCTAAATTCATTAGCTACATCTACCTGCTAGAACTATTTGTATTTCAAGGGTCTTGCATAAAATATAGCTGCTTCTTACAAAGGGATAATAGACATGGTTGATAAAAATCTGATCATTTACATTTCTATATAGTAGTCCATATGGGCTAAGATAGTGTTTAAGATTTATGACTAAAATAAACTTGATAACAATGTTTTGCCTGCTGCTGAGCAGTGCTTGCAAAGTGTTGATGATTTCTCCATTTATCATTCTGATCCTGCAACACAATGACTTGGGGATGATAGTAGGAACGTATCTGGGACAACTTAACCAAACCGACTGAAGAGATATTCCATCCTAGATACTCAACAAAAAAAGTTCAAGGAAAAGAGGAAGAAGGAGAGATTACAGAACGGTTGAAGGTGGAAGAAACTCTGAAGGTCATCTTGCTCAGAAATCTTTGTTATTGCAGATTGCTCAGGATCATGTTACAGTAGTTTCTGAATATATCCCAGGAGATTTCACAGCTTCTCTGGACAACCTATGCCACTGCTGAGTCATCCTCGCAGTAAAGAAGAGCTTCTCGATGTTCAGACAACACTTCCTGTCTTTCAGTTCATGCCCATAGCTTCTTTCCTTGTCACTGGCACCACTAAAAAGAGTCTGGATGCACTGTCTTTGCACCTTCCCTTGGGTGCTTATAGACACTAATGAGAACCCCTTTCAAGCCCATTCTTCTCCAGGCTGAATTCTCAGCCCTCTCAGCCTCTTCCCACAGATGATATGTTACAGTCCCTTCATTATCTTGCTGGTGGCTCTGATGGACTCCCTCCAGTGTCTCTAGCCCAAAACTAGACAGAGTACTGAAGGTGCAGCCTCATCAGCGCTGAGTAGAAGGTAATAGACCCACTGGTAATACTTTGCTTAATGCAACCCTCTTTACTTCACATATACTACTAGCTTATAGCCCACTTGGTGCCCACCAGGATCCCAGGTCTTTTACTGCACAGTTGCTTTCCAGGCATGTGGACTCCAGCTTATCTGGATGTCTCAGATTGTTTCCCACCTAGATGTAAGGATCTGCATGTCCCCCTGGTGAATTTCATGGGGTTAGTTCATGTCAGTCCATTTGTCCAGTCAAAAGAGTCAAGGTCTTTCTGCATGGCAGCGCAACTCAGGTCCCAGTTCTGTTTAACCAGTTTGAATTTTGGTGCATTGTTTTGGTATCATCAGCCCTCCAATTTCTGTGCCTGACGTAGGTGTGGTTGCGGTGCTTGTCTTCCCAGCCAACTACTAAGACCCCTGCTTTCCAGGTAGCAGTTGGACATCTATCTGCCAGTGGGCAGAAGTGAACAAATTATTTGCTTTGCTTGTGCACACAGTGGTTTATTCATCTGTTAAGCTATCTATCATGAGTCTCATTGCATTCATTCTACTTTCTCTCTGTCCCACATGAGAAGGAACCATTCAAGAGATTGTACGGGTGTTTGGCAGCTGGCCAGGTTCAACTCACTACAAAGAAAATAAAATAATCTTGAAAGTGAAAAAATTATTAAAATTTTATTTGATGTAAGCTTACAAAGATCCATACTGTTTTGTCCATAGACATATGGATACACGCTCATGTTCATTTGTCCCAGAAACACACTGTGACCAGAAAGTTACTCTAGCTTGCAGAAGCCTGGAGGCTTTATGCAAAATGCCGGTGGGCTATGTAAGAAGCTGGCAGCAGTCTGGAAACACCAGAGTGCCAAGCCAGAGGTACTGCCCCACAGGCTGTTAGCACTACTGTCCCTCTAGTTTCCACTCCTGTGGTGAACAAGGACTTTTGAAGGAAAGAAATATCTGTAGACCTCATGCAGCCTTTCGCTGCTCAGAGCTGCAAAGTATTTCTTTCCTGGCAGTATTCGTTTGAAACAACAACAACCTAATATATATTCTGTGTAAATAATTCACTCTGGGTGAGGAAGGGACACTCTGCAGCAATGTGATAATGGGAGGAGCAAACTGGGTTAAAGCAGCATGCCTCAACAAGCAATGACAAAAACGAAACAAAAACCTGGGACACAAGGGAGGGAAAACAAAACAAACAAACAAAAATAAAAAACCTGCTCACAAGTTCATTTAGTTTGAAAAAGCTGGTTTTCACTTTGGTCATGCTCCTGACTCTGAGATGTACTTCCTGTGAATATCAGAATATTAGAAACTCACTGAAATGAATGTTTAGGTCAGTGAAGTTTAAGCTTAAACAGCCAAATATTTATCCAAATCTCATTTTGAGTTATATTTTCACCCAAAGAATCACAGTAAGTTTCACACTGGCCAGTTATACCAGTCATTCAGAATTCCAGGAAGAATAAAAGGTAAAATTGGTACTTTAAAAGCATGTAAAGATTTGCAAACACCCAAACCAAACTCTCCAGTTGCTATGTACGAAGAGCTATTAGCTGAGAGTGTTCAAACCATAGAACCTAATGTCGGAAGTATAAGTTTAACTTATCAGATATTAAGGCCATATCTCCAAGGTCTTAATTAACTGAGTATCAACAGATTGCACACTTATATAACAGTTCAGAAATATACAATTATTTCTTCAAAATCTTGGAAGCCTTTTGAAAATGGTTAAATAAATCACTCAGTTATCAGTTAAATTATGGAAGTACTGTTTTTTTATTCAACACTATACGCAAAACTTCTACTATAAATATGAATGCACTAAAATAAATTTTAAAGATTTTTTACTTAGGGAGCATCTGGCTTTTCCTTATCATGCATGCATTAGAGTGTAGCAGAGCTGCTGCTTATTTTATCAAATGTCAATCAACAACTTAAATCAGATAATTTTGACACTTCTACAGAACTTCCAACATAGCTGTGCCTTTCAGTATCAAACAATCCTTTAGTTTTATTATTTCATCTACCAGATTCATTTCACTTTTCCTGCTGTTGTAAAACAATAGCATTTACACAAATGTAGCTGCTAATAGGAATCAGAACTACAATTAAATCACTGAATGGCTTGGTGCAGAAGGTACTGCAGTGAGTTCAGGGGTGCGATAAGGACACTATGATTCTATAAGGACACTACCTCTGCCAGAGGCCCGGGGGATGCCTGCTGCCTGGCAGCTGCACATAAAGGCGCCTCCATCCTTTGGCCAAACAACGCTGCTGCTGCTTTCTGCACAGCAGTTTGGCCAGCAGTAAGGCTGAGCATGTATTTGTGACACATGCACATGGAGGGCTCTTGCACAGCAGACTGCACAAGCTGCCACTGACAGGAACAATGCCTTGTAACAACTTCAGCATACAGCCACCAGAATTCACACAAAGCCCACATAGTGACAGCCAAGCCTCCTTCCTCCTTGCCAACTACTGAGATTGAAACTCACAAAAGAGAACACATGCCTTGTTCTTTGGATTGACAAGTTGACCCATTCTTGCCATTCCCTCAAAAAACAACACTAGCCCTCTGCTTCTCTAATGCCCATGCCTTGGTTCCTTTTATCCCCCCACACAAATAACCACTTGTACGGAGTTTCTTAACAGCTCATCAGCTAGTGGCTGGAGACTTCTGGTCCTGGACAGGGATAACAGAGACAATGCCAGGCAAATTCCTCTCTTTGAAAACGTCCTTTATCTAATCACATTAGTGAAGCAGATGCTTTCATATTTCACATATGCTTACTGAAAGCATAGTAAACATTTGTGATCTTATGTAGACAATCACTGTGTACTGAGGTTACTACCTGGAGTCAAGTTTTTATCTTCTGGAAGGAAAAAGAAAGAGTAGCCTACAGCACCTGAAAGCTTCTTGTCCCATACAACATTTAAATATGTTAGAGAAGAATAAACTGACACGTAGTAAGATTTTTATTTTTTTTTATTCTAAACATAGAAAAATCAGGAATATAAAGGGGTCTGTTGGGAGTAGACTGTTATAGAACTGATGCAGCTAGGTAAGACATCTTGAACAAAAAGAGCTCTCCTGTACAAATTCTGGACTCCAAGTAGTAACTAATATAATCATGTTATTATGGAAATAGGTACATAGTAAATCCTGTTGGCTAAACGATAGGAAAAGGCTGAAGCACTGACACATAAGATATCACCAATGGACAGAAATGTCAAACCTCCCTGAGTAGAAAACTGAGAAGAAATCTCCTATGATCTTATGGTTGCATGAGTTATGGGCGATTGAAAAAAGCATTCCACATAAAAGTGGAGAATGCTTAAAGGAGACGGACTGGGTTTTCCACATATTTAAAATGAGGTTCTCCACAGCTGAGCTGTTGCTGTAGAGGCTAAAAACTCACTAAGAATAAAGGCCTTTTACACAAACGTTTCTTTCAAATTTCTTAGCAATTTTCTCTCACTATCTTTTTTTCCATTTGAAGACAATTCAGGATCCAGAATGAGAAATGTAGTCAAGATAGAGACTAATTTTTAATTGGGCTTATTCCTTATTTACATAGAACAGTGGTACATAAATCGTAATATATATTATATTACTATACTTATTATACTTATTATTATACTATACACACTGCATATGCTATGTTCTTGCAATACCAAATAACCAGATCAGAACATGCAGAAGGAAGAGAAAGCACAGGCCTCAGTGTACTGACCTCTCATCATCTGTTTTCTCATGACAGAAGGAAGGTCTAAACATTCAGTATGTTACTTTTGATGCAACATATTCCTTACTCATCAGTTCTGATGCTGCTTTCAAGAAAATTTTACAATGGTGTAACTACATACACTGACTGTAGGGGAAATCTAGCTACCACACAATTAAGATAATAGGTCTCTATATCTGCAAAAGCAAAATTTAGCAACCCAATCATGTTTGATAGAACTGACCCCTCTGGAAAGGCCACAAGCATTTAATGTATACGCAACACACATACTAAATTTGTTATGTAGTTATAGAAAATAAAGATGATTTTGTGCATGAGATTACATGGTCTTATAAGCAGTGCAAAAAGCTATTTACATGCTTTTGTTACACATTTCAATTTTTTTCATATCCTTCTACTGATTTTGGATATTATATCTCAATAAGACAGAATTGCTAACTTGGATTTATAGGCAGTCATAAGTGAACACTGAACATGATTGACATGCAGCATCCTTTAGCCTTTTGACTTATTCCACAGCTGAACAGGCATGGCATTATTTTGTTATGATTACTAATTCAGAACATATTCACAACTAGCAGATGTTTTCTTCTTGGTTGCTTGGCAATTAAAGGATGTTGCCGCAGCTGCTTTTGCACCTGGACACAAAGATGACCAAACCAGTTTTGTAAAGCTTTTGCCTTAGGAAAAATTTCTCAGTGCAAATAACACTCAATATGTTTCTCCAGGAAAACTGATTCATTCTTTGTAACTAGTTAGTTCAAGATAAGATATAAAATAACAACCAGACAGCATTTAATTTTCACCTGCTATATGAGTATATCGAGAATGCAGCTAGAAGAGATATCATTCTCTGCCAATGAGAATTTCAGACAACTCCATCATATGTTCAGTTTCAGGCATATTATTAGACTTTTTTTCTCCCTCTTCAGGGGAATAATAGGTAGCTTTATACATAATGAGAAAAGAAGGCAACTTGTGTGATGAAAGCTATTTCTTGCTACGTATGTTCAAAAAAAAAAAAAAAAAACAAAAAAAAAACAACAAAACTCAAAGCTATGAATTTATAGAGATTATAAAACTACAACAGCATACCAATTGTGAGGAATAAAGCTTTAGAAATTAAAACAGAAAAATTATGATGAACTTTTTGCAAAATGAATTATGAAAAAGCACCAATATTTCAAACAGCTATGCTAATGAGCTAGCACCAATATACCAAGCAGAGACTAAAAAGAAGGATTTGTGCAT
>JAPSGF010000028.1:7187331-7222231 GCA_035772895.1 Perdix hodgsoniae | reverse complement strand
CTTCTGCTGTGCCAGAGAAAGACCGGGGGGGGGGGGCGGGTGGGCTGCTTTTTGCCCTTTTTAAAAATAAAACAAAGCTTTCTTTTTTTTTTTTTTTTTTTTTTTTTTCAAGAGGTTAACAAACACAGTGACAGGAAGAGAATTTCATAAGAGAAGGTCTGACTGTCTAATTTAAGATGAGTAAGGTATGATGGAATTGACTGCTCCAGAAAGCTGATTGATACATGCATATTTAGTGTATATTGAAAAGATATGTTACAAATATATATAATGAATGTTTTTGTCCATTAAATATTTAAATGAGACGAGCTTTAAAGAACACGGATGGTTGTTACCTTACAAAATAACAACTTGAAGCACAGCTGAAAAAAGACGACAGACTAAAAGGCAACAGTCAGTACCAAAGCAACTAAACACAGCCTGCCATACATTGTCACTTCAAGATGACTCCTTTATTATGCTTGAAAGAAAAAAAAGAAGAGCCATCACTAACACTTTCTGTGTCCAATCACTGTGAACTCATTTGTTATTCATTGAAACATCCATCAAGGATCAAAAATAGATTCATTTGCTATTCATGATGCTCCCATATGCACTTCTGCAGGTCTTGCACTGTATTTCAGCATTTAGATGACAGACTGCACAGTTGGAAGTAGCATTATATATTAATACTTCAAATACCACCTTATTCCCTAGTCCAGAAATGCTCACAAGCATTCTCTGAACATAAAGTTTAACTGGCCTGAATGGAATTAGACATCCATTTAAAATTAAGCATGTTACCTAAGCACGAACACTGGAAATTCCATTGAGAAGAAACCACACCCTTCCCTCATGCATGGGGAAAGCTGTTTTTACAGCAGTGCTTTGTTGATTCAGCTCTACAGAAACCAATGAGTCTCAACTGCCTTCACCTATGACACTAAGATAGAAAGCACAGAGAAAGGGCACAGGCAACAACAAGGTAGTTTTAAGTAATGTAACTCCACCATAAATGCTATATTTCCCCAGTAATTACTAATAGATGTTTGTAAGACAAGAGCCATTATGGTAACTATACTACATGTTATACTTTCTGGAGAATACATCACATTATGGAGAAATTGTGTGAATTTTGTAAAAGGAACAACACAAAACTGCTTACAAAGTTAGAAACGTGCTTAGAGAAATGGAGTTATAACCCCTGACTATCCTTGCAGCACAACAATTAGCACAAAATAAAAGAAGGCTCAGGAAGCAAGGACAAGAGAGCAAGTACACAGAATAAGTAGGGAGTGATTATTTTGTGTGCTGAGCCTCCCTGTACTGCAGCAAGACATTCTATCAGACAAACATCCTCTTTTTTAAATCATTTTTATTTTTTATTTTTTTAATGATACCACACAGAAAGAAAATACAGATTTTCCATATAAAGAGGAAGTTAAACTTTGTTTGCTGTTTTTTCTGGACCCATATACTGATGTGATTACAAATGTAAGGTAGCAGCAACCACCAAAGCGATTATTTCACCCTCCTGTCTTCTAAAAGGCAATATGAATCTTGAACAGCATGCTGCACAAGCCTTAGAGCTGTTTTACATCACATTTTGCAGTATCTTAATTTTATTTCTCATTTCGCTCCAAGGCCAAGTGCTCAACAGGATTCTCAATTCTACCTCACAGAGCAGGTACTTAACTCCAGGTCCACTGCTCCTTAGCACACCATGCACCCTGCAGGAACAAAGCAGATGTAATGTGCCACTAATCAGAATGGTGAAATTACAACTTGTCTGATACTGCAGTAAATCACTGTAAAAGACAAAATTTGAGAATCATCCAACTCAAAATCTGATATTTGTGATAACATCGCAAGAACAAAAATGGGAGCAAAAGAAAAAAATGTTTGTTTATAACAATTTCTATGGGAGTCAAATAATAAGCACCTGGTAACATTTTTAGACATTACTTAAAAGGCACACCTTAGTGCTGCATTTGCAAGTAATTCTTACACTAAATAATCCTGGAAGTTTAAACATTAGTTGCTCACATTTAAAAACACTATAAAATTTAATATGTCACAGATTATATTTTCACCTATTTGCCACTGACAGGCATATCAATCTTTCATGTACTTTGCATAAGTTTTCAATGACTTAAATCAAAAGTTTAAAGTGATAGAAACTTAAAATTTTTAAAAATATATACCTAACCATGACACACACACACTACATTTTTAAATTCTTTGATTTTGAATACACAAATCTTTAAGTACACAATCTTTAAGTAAAATATTTATTCAGATAAGAAACAGACAAAAGAGAATAGCTCATGCATAACTCAGGATAAAACAACTATACCATATAAAGAAAGTTTCTCTATTTCTTGACAGTTACTCATTTTATATTTGATTATTATTCATAGAACAAGAAACAAACATAATAAAATAAGCATTAAATATTTGTCCCAGGGAGTTCTTACTTGTTCATGCTTCATTATAGTCCATTTTAAACAACTCTTATCTAATATTTGAAATGGTAGACAATGCATGGGTCACACTGAAAGTAATGCCTTTTATTTATCTCCATGGAAACTACAACAGATACAGAGAGCACAATAACTATTTTATGGTACAAATTCTAAGCTGCAAAACACCATTTTTCAACACAGTCAATACATGAACTATGTATTTTCACCATTGATGAACGAGACCTTGCACGCTGTATTTGTAAAAATCTGCACCAGCAAAGGTGACTCATTGTTGCCACCACTGAAATGCACCAGCCACTTCCTCACTGTACTCACATCCAAAGTTTGGTCTCCACCAATGTTCAGCAAATGTCCACAAATGTCAATGGTTGCCATATTTTCCACATGAAGGAATTCAGTTCCAAATTTTTGCCTGACATGCACTCCCATGGCAGACTTCATTTTTCAGACTGCCCCTCTGCTGCCATCAGTCACATGATAGCAGAATTTGACAGAATAGTGGTGCAAAGGTCTGCTGTTATACCACCAACATCTGCCCTGGACATCATAGGACAATATAATAAAACAGGAGGCATTACTTTTGGAGCAGCCTTCATAGAAGTTTAAAAGTAAACTTCAAATAAGTTATTTTATAGAGTTATGAACTTGCAACAGTAAATATTTTTTCTCTAGACGAATGAAAATTTATTCATATCATCAATTTATTCTGACTGAAAACAATAATGAGATCTAGTGCATTGCCAAGTCTCTTCCTAGGAGATATTAGTAAATTAAAAAATAATAATAATAAAAATTAAAAAAAAAATGCAAATTAAGAACTCCATATTAATGCTTTTAGATCTGAATTGAGGGAAAATTACTTTGTCTGCTGTACTCCACCAGCAGACATCACTCCTTCCACGCACCGATTGTGCAGTAGTTCACTGCCCAGCAAGCAGAGAGCAAGGCACGCTTAATAAAATGCTGGTTCATGGAGATTGTATGGTGCTAATACAAATTACTTCAACATAAGGCTATACTGAAACTGGTGTTCTAAACATCCATCTTAATTCTGAGTTAGGCATACATGTGAAATCATAACACACACCTTAAAGTCTGACATGGTTTGATAAATTCCGAACACGTTGTCAGATTTTGACTGGTTGCTGCTTTAAAGCATGCATGCCTCAACTACTTTTGCAAAACTCCAGAAAGAGATCCAGATGTAATATTTCTTGCTGAAGATGTACAATGCAGCTGCCTCTTGAATTTGTCCTGAAATGTATTCATGCCTAACCTTTGCCCATGCTATAGAAACACCCCAGTTTTAACTGGTTCATTAAACAGAAATTTAAAAGAAAAATGGAAATTACTTCATGTACAACTGAAAGTTGGCTCACATCATGTACATTATATATATATATATTCCATATTTTTATTGGTGCCAATCAAGGAATTGAATCACTTTTTTGACCTACAAAACTTTTTTCATAAAGTAAAAACATCAGCAATTTTCTGTGAACGTTATTTATAATGGATTTTGGTCAAGTTCATCTTGAAGATCCAGTCCACCGGGGTTTGGATGCATTCATTTAAGTGTATTGTTTGAATTTCAACAAAGGTAGCTTTGAATAAAGAATGAAAAAGCAGTGTTCACCTATAAACAATGACTAAATATGTAGTTATGAGATCCTAGCAACAAGGATGCTTCTTCAAAATAAAAAATGATGTATCAATTACAGCACAATTATACTGATGGCTTAAAAAGGTGTCGTGGGATACAAATTTGTATTCTCAAAGAATTTTTAATTGAAATAGTTGTTTGACTACCTAACTTGCATCTTGAATATTGCATTTTAAATCTCTACAGTTAATGGTATCTACTTACTTAGAGGACATTCTACACTGTGTAACTTCTAACAAGACTAAAAAATGTGTTGGTAGTACAGTGGGAAATAGATTAACTTTAATTTTAAGACATCTAAGAGCTATAATGCAGATTTATTATTGCTATTTTTGCCAATGTTGCAGTACCAACTACTGGTTTGGTCTCAGTACTTTTCAAAAAAGTGTTATTAGCAGGCACATCTCAATGTCACCAATTCTGAAACAGGAGCCTATAAAGCTGACAGTGAAATGTGCAAATGTCTGCTAGATGCACATATACACACTCTTTAAATGAAGTATTAGAGAAAGGTTGCACCAATAAGCTATATTAGTATGATCTCCACAAGTGTGTGACTAGAGGAACAGATCAACATTTTTTTTTCCTCCTATAAGGAACCTGAATGGATGAGATTAATGACAGGTAGCCCCACAATCCCCAGAGACATGGCCAAAGAAACAGATAAGAGACTTCTGGGTGTGCCTCCATCCTTCCTTTTTAGCTTTTATAATAAAGTGAAAAAGCAGGCACAGCCTGATATATTTCATGATCATCTCATTAAAATGAATTGTCATGCTTACAGAAACAAATTTTATTTAGGCTGGCTCTACCACCAGAGAGATGGAAGTTACTAATAGGAGAAAGAAAATGATGAAAGAGCAACCTTCTCCCCTGAGGTATGCTGAAATGCTTTACTATATAGTGTCAATAGCTTTCCAAGGCTAATCTTCAGCAAAGGCTCTTTACTGAGCCAACAGAGCCCCAGCAAGATGCTTCAGTGGGCCAGGGTGAAAAAAAAACACATGGGAAACAAAGGCTTTAATTCTTAGCATCCCCGCTGTACTCTGGGACAAGATGACAATAGTACAAGTAGGGATGTTTTTACAGCTGCTTTCTTATCCTTCATCCAGACACAAAATATGAGGAATTCCAGTTAATGGATGACAGGTTATACAGTGAGAGTCCCCAGCACAATCATAGGTGATATCAATTGTCACTGAAAGGATTAAGCTCTCAAGCATAAAATGTAACAATTAAGTAACAAGGATTCAGAATACATCCACTAAAACAAGTACTTTGCACAGAGCAGGTGGTATTGGTCAGCAAATAAAATTACAAATTAAAAGACTGAATTAGTACTGCAAATGCAGTGGCTACGTCAAGGAAGAACTAAACTTGGTGCTGGAGGAGTAGTAGGATATGGTAAGACTAAATGAAAGTAGTTTGTTTCCAGCAACTGACAAATGTGAGAGAGGAAAGGTAGCAACAACTGTTATCAACCAGTGCACAAAGTGCCCCTTTTTATCCAGTCCAGCCGTTTTCAAACTGAAAACTACAAGCTTTTCCAACACTTCCCCCCCCCCCCCCCCCCCACACTTTTTTTTTTAAAAAAAAAACACCTACTCTGCATTACATTTGTTCCATTTTTATTTCTGAAAATTAAGATATTTAAAATTGAGAACATAAAAACAGAACAAAGGTAAATTTTACTTTCTGCATCACAGCAGTCAAATTTTACTTGGTTCAATAGTAGGGAATAAGGGGAAAAATGTGATGAAAATAAGGGGGAAAGATGCGTCTCCTTAGAACTCTTATTTTGGCAAACCATCACTAACTCTCCATGCTTTCTTCCTCTCTTTCTGAAAAATACATTGGCTACATATCACTAAAAAAAACATTATGAAATTCATTAATGAAAAAATATTACCTTCATAGGCTGAAGAACAGTTTCATCAAGAAAATGTCTTCATGGGACAGTAACCCACTGAAGTAACCTAAGACGTTATAGATGCTTAGAACATATTAACCAATGCATTGCTAAGCTACTGAGATACTAATAACACCCTATGTCAGTGAGATGGGTGCTCAACACATATAGATATCAACACATCTACAAAGATGTCACTATGACACAAAGAAATTGAAGACAATTTTCTGGTCTAATTATACTTTCTACAGTGGTTCTGAACTTTAGATCCTCCTGTTATGTCTATCAAGATGAGCAAAAATAATTGAAAAAAAAGAAATGTAAAGAAGTAGTAAAAGTGGCAGATAAGGCACAAGTAGTCCAGAGCACAGTAGTCCAGAACACAGTCCAGAGCACCACACCACAAGCTGGAAGGAAGATAACCTGCCCAGTGAGAAATGAGAAGATGAAGAATGGTAGTGGAAGAAAAGAGTCAATATAGTCACTGAAAAAAGTTTCACAAAGAGGTCTTGATATTTTGTTCTTGTTTAGGTGGTACCTTGAGTCCCACAGGAACAAAGTGCCAACAACATACACAGCCAATGCTTACTTCCACTACTTTCAGTATCATCATTCAGAATGTCAACCATAATGCAAATATTTTCAAAAGTGGAGCAAGACAATGAAAATTCTAGTTAATCTTTGCAAAAGTGATTTGTGCACTAATCAAAGTGTCAAACTATAGGCATAGCAATTTTATTTCTGAAACATACTCCTATCACTACCCATAAGTGAGTCTAATGATGTTCCCATGTACTTAAAACACTTGAATATTCTAATGCATATTCCCTTCTACATTCATTCTGCAACTTCCTAGCCTTTAGTCTGTTGAATTAAACATGTCATGCATTTTCAGTCCAACTTCATTTGCAGGCTCTCTATTCTTCTGACTGTTTTTTCTGCACTTGCAGCTATTCCAGTTTTCCTTCTTGAACCTCATATTTCTCACCCCATTTCATCACAATCTTGACAGCACAAGTTGTTCATTTTTTTATTTTAATTTAAGACAGTTCTTCTAATATTGTAAAGGAAATGCATTTTGCCCTTTTTGCAGAAGTATCACAATAATAGTTTACAGCTGTACCAGTACACTAAGACCTTTCCTCAGTCACTTGTTTTCAAATTAAGAACTCTCAATGGAAACTACAGAATGACAACTGAAGAGCAAATAAAAGAAAAAATAAAAATAAAAAAAATAAAAATAAAAAAGGAAACTAGTATTTAAGAGGAAAATATTCTATAATATATCAGTCTGTGTTCTCCAACTTGATTTTGTTGCTGAATTACAATGTTTCTCTACTAATAATATAAAGGTCATTGATGAAAACATTTAGAAAAATTACTCCCAGTGCTAGCCAGCCCTTGAGAAACACTAATGATTTCCTTTTGCTTATATTTCCTTAAGTGAGAACAGTGCATTAACCAGTTTTATTCTCCTCAGTAACCTGTTTCTTCCTATAATTTCTAATTTAACACAAAATCACTTAAAATGTTGTACTGAACACTAACATAAAAGAGGTCTAGCTCATTTTCACATGGGAAAACTCATGATTCTAGCAGTGACACACAAGTGTGTGGAAAAATAACAACAGCTCAACTGAAAAGTATAAGGGATGAGATCCAAATTGGCAGTGGAAGGAAAGAGCAAGGACTAAGCACAGCAGAAGAATAAAGCAGAATACTTGAACAAGAAACATAGCAGCATATAGGAAAAACTGCACCTCATAATCTAACATGTAACACAAACTCAGAAAAGACAACTGAAAATGATAAAAAGATTGTGACTGTTGGAACATGGCCAACAAAGATCATAGTGAGAAGCTCCATATAAAGGTGAAGAAAAGGTAATGATGAGCTGGAGAAAAAGAGGAACATGTGAGTCTGTGTTCAAGGGGACTCAAAATGAAATCACAGTTCCAAGTCTCAGTTGTCTCAGCATCCGCAGAAAGACAAAGAGTCTGCATTATTGATCCAATAGCTATTGCTGCATCTGCACTGTGGGTCAAATGTACATTCTGACTGTTTTCCCACTGCACAGTAAGACGAAAAGCCAACACTCACAGGCATAGCTAGCTTTGTGGCAGAAGGTAAGGACATTGGCAAGAAGGGAACGGTAGGGTGCGCCAAGTTCTTTCAGACTGGACATTCAGGGGAACCAGCACTGTCAGTTACATCATAGAAAGTTCTTGCTTCAGAGCTGGGAACCTACAGGGGAAAGAGTAAGGAGTGCACACACACGCAACTGAAGAGCCAGCCATAGATTATGCTACTACCACAGCACAGAAACAACTAAGTGTTGTTTTACTCAAGGAACAGATGTCTATGTTTTAAATGTAACAGTTCCAAAATTGATTTTATAGGTGCCATGTAACTCTTTTCAGTGCGCCTTTGTAGCCTAGTTTTCCAAGGAAATGCTGCATGCGTGCACCCATTTCAGGTGTATCAGCCAAATAATTAGTGCTTACTAGTGCTGCAAAATTTGACAGAGGTTGCCACACAGATGTACTCCCAGGGAACAGAAGGCCAAAGCAGAAGTATAACCTTTAGTAAAATAAAAAATCTAGGTTGTGAGGTAATAGAAAAGGCCCAAATGCAAGAAAGCTAGTCTTATTTTGACTTTATTTCTCTATTCTCAGTTAAAAGAAGCTGAAACGTCTATGAAGCAAACCTCTTCATTTAGTTACTTTTAGATCTATCTAACAGAAAAGGAAGAATTATAAGCAAATGATTACAGTGAATTGCAATTAACATTACAGTCAGCCACTCCATAATCCTGAATACTCAGGTCTGGGAGAAGTCTACTCTAAAGCATTTGTATACATGTTTAGTGATAAGAATATGTATGAGAGAGATCCAGTATACATCTCTATATTTAAGACTGTGCAAATGTTGTTCCGTTGATGTTTCTCATCATAAAGGTTTAATTTAGTTGCCATAAGCATCCTTCAGTCAAATACTTCAGTTTTATATTCCTTGCATAAAAAGCCCTCAAAAATCCAATCACCTATCAAAATGAGCAATCTAAATGGAGTTTCATGAATTGAACAGTACCAAGAACACTACTGTATATCACAGCCACCCAATACAAATGGTAATAGTCCATTTGCAGTACAGTTGGTAAGATTATTTTCCCCAGTATGCCTTTTAAAACATTTGCCACATTCAATTAAACCCTGAGGTATTCCAATCTTCTTAAAGAAATAGTCTTTTAAAATGGAATTTTTATTTCCTAAATAATACACAGGTTTGCTTTCAAATTTCCATTTCAAAGGTCCAATTATTTCAAGTGTAAGCTATAAAAGCTACTCATCATCCAATCTGACTATCACATTTGAGGGAAAATAGAAAATTAATTTTCTCCTATTCAAGTTTTAACAGGAAGAACAGGTTTACATCAGATGAAAGCTTCCATTCTTGACAGGTTTTTCTTCTAGCTGTCCCTGACATACAAATGAAATTTGTACACAAGTCCTGTACCATGAGTCGTGGGTCTGCAGACCAGTATCAATACTCATTATAGACTGGGAACCAGGAAAAATTACACTCTGGTTCCTTGTAGGTTGACAATTCTAACAGAAATCTCTTCTCAACATAATCTGATTTTCCTTTACAGAAAGGAAAATTCAGTGTACTCCAAGATGTACTTAGTCAAGTAACTTTGGTTCTACCTTTGCTATCTGCATTTCATGTTACGGATGTTTAGTACAAAGGATGTGCCAGTCACCATTTCTCAAAAACATGAACAAAAATGTAAAGCCATTAGTGCTGACCAAACAAATAAAGGAGTGTGCAGATGTTTTTTTCAGAAGGGGAGAGCAATCAGAAGTCTATCAAAAGGTGACAATAGCTTTGAGAGGAGCACATGGATAGAACACACCAGGTACTAGTAAGTTTGTCAGGTCAGTGGTGTAAAACAGAGGAAGATCTGGGAACTAAAATCCTATCAGCATAAAAATACTGGAATATCTTTATTTTTCACATTACTTGAGTTTCCCAATATTGTTTTCTCCTTCCTCGCCACACAGTCAGCAACATATCCTGGACTTCAAAACCATCTCTGAACTTCACACAGATTCAGCAACTGAGAAAAGTCATGAGTCAAAATTTTAAGAATAGTCAGTCACTTCATTTGCTTTAGGAACTTCAAGCTTTATCATTTTTTGGAAAGTTTTGGAAAGCTAGTCCAAACAGAAAATAACTGCTGAAGTTTCATTACAACTTACATTGTTTCTGGTTTTTTTTTTTTTTTTTTCTGAAACTCCTGGAGTTTAAACTAATCAAAGTCTAAGTTGGCTGTACATATGAATAAGGATAATTAATTTTGATGGAAAATTCCCCAAGCAGCTCTAATATCAAACAATGCAGAGTATAATACAATCAGAGCATCCAATAAACCTTGTTACATCAGTTTTCAAAAAAGAAATGCAGTTTCCACATCTTAATTAAAAACGAGGACAGCCAAACTTCAAGTAGACCAGGAAAAGAGGCTCTTAAAACTGAAAATGGTTATGATAAGAACTAGATAGATTTGTTAAATTATCAAAGTACTTACAACAGAGTGCTAAAACATTTAGAGATAGACAGGTCTGGCAAGATTACAGTATGGATTCAGAAAGCTCTGACACCTGTTATTTTACACTTCCAGATGGTCCTTTGACAATCATGGCTAAGTATCAAAAGAATTAGGAACTTTACTATTAATAGTAGTGTAGGAGCTTAAACTACGAAATGAATTCAGATTTTTTCAAACTGAATTAAGCTCTTCCTTAATGCAAGCTATTATACTTAATAATGTTCCACTTATAAGGAATAATGCTTAATATTTTTCTAAACAGTTATAAATATTGCTGAGCCCTTATCAATGTTTCAAATCTTAATATATGATGTTGGGAAAACCCATGCTGCTAGTCACACTGATATTCTTCCACAAATAGCTTGAAACGTGACAGAAACTACTACAAGAAAACAGACTATCCTTCCCCAAAGATAAAGAATAAAAAAGCAGAATTTAAAAAGAAGGCATATATTAGAGTTCATGAAGAATATAAGTAATGAATATAAAAAATGTTCTAGGATCCCCTGGAGTTGGCTGGATTCAAAGTGAGCTGCAGTTGATTTTGAAGACTGAAATATCAGAGATGGTGGCTCTTTCCTCAAATTTTGGGGTTGGGAGAGCAAAATCCCTCCCACTGAAAAGTCAGAGGAAGTCTGAGATCATATAAGAAGGTTGAATGTGTACTGCTTTATGAAGACAGATGACGTGCATCCCTAGGTCCTGAAATTGTGGATGCCACTCTGCTCTCTATTCCTTGACTTTTTTCTCTCCTTGCCTGTATCCTACTACACCAGTGGATAAGAACCTATCTTCAAAACAGTTCATAAAATCATAGCATGGTTTGGGTTGGAAGGGACTTTTAAGATCATCTAGTTTCAACTCCTCTGCTATAGGCAGGGACACCTCTCTCTAGGCCAGGTTGCTCAAAGCTCCATCCAGCCTAGCCTCGAATGCCTCCAGAGAGAGAGCATCCAGAAGCTGGGCGAACTGTTTCAGCATCTCATCACTCTCACAGTAAAGAATTTCTTACTAATATTTCTTCCAGTTTAAAACCATTTCCCTGTGACCGATCACTACATGCCCTTACAAAAATTCTCTCCCCAGCTTTCCCATAGGCCAGGTACTGGAAGGCCAATGTAAGGTCCCCATGGATCTTTCTCTTCTCTTGGCTGAAGAGACCCATCTCTCTCAGCCTGTCCTCACAGGGGAGGTGCTCCAACCCTCTGGTCATCTTCATGGCCATCCTCTGGACCTGATCCAATAGCTCAATGTCCTTCTTGTGTTGAGGGCCCCAAAACTGAACACAGTACTCCAGGTAGTGTCTCATGAGAGCAGAGGAGCAGAATCACTTCCCTCAACATGCTGGTCACACTGCTCGATGCAATTCAGGATATGGTTGGACTTCTAGGCTACAAGCACACATTGCTGACTCATACCGAGTCTTTCATCAACTGACAGCAGTGGACAGGTAACATCAGTACTTCCCCCATTGACTTTCTTGATGATTATAACTACCACAATTTTACAATAAAAAGGGAAAAAATTCCCTTCAGCCCAAAGTTAAGGAACCACATTTTCTGTAAACTACCCTGGCAAGCAGAAGTTGTCCAAAACAAACATTTAACAAAAGGGTTCAGGATTCTTTACTATGTTCACAAAACTAAAAGCTAAGACAAAGGCAGACAAATTCCAGATGGTTGCCACAGGAACTTTGCATGAAACAAACAAGGCTATTAGTAGATATTAATATTACATTCATTAAGTCAAAGGAAACAAATATTAAATATTTCTTTTAAATAAATTAACCTTATTTTTTTTTTTAATCTAGAAAAGCTATTGGAGAATAATTTGTGAGCTTTCATTACATACACATATAAATATACAAAGAAAAGGGTTTCTTCTTTGCTGTTTATTTAAGGAGAAAACAAAAAACCAAGATGAACTTTACAATACTGTGTCCTGTAATACATTATCTCATAAAAGTGCAATTAACTGACTGAAGATCCCATAACATTGTTTAACCTCTATCAATATACACAGATACCAGATTAGAATATTGAGATTCTGATGGAATATGCATTTTCTATCAAGAGTTATAACCTCTGAGCAGCAGCTGGCAAACCAATAATCTTTTTCACCAGCACTGAAAATAAATTCAGCCAAGGACGCTAACTGGCCAACCATGAAATTGTGCACTTAAGCAGACTTCACACTGACAACAGAAATGCCAGATGAAATTTATATAGGTCTGCTAGTACCACATCTGCTGAGTCTTATTGTCCAGAATCTTCTTACCCAAAAGGCCATTTGTAATGACAGCAGCAGTCTATCCGTTTGCTGTATCAATGTCACTTTACAGAGTCACATTGATCAAATCGTTCTTCATTGAAGTTTAAATAGCAAAAATAGTTCCCTTCATTTCAAATCTTTAAAAGAATGGTGGTCGATTACACTATGTGCAAACATCAGGAACAAAACAACCACCTCAGGAACTACTCATCAGTATTTTGGGGATTTCTGATAAGATAATGTACTACAAAAAAACAACATGGTATGCAAGGCTAAACCAAGAGAGAACATTCATTTTATAAAAAAAAAAAAAAGGAAAGTAGTATTCATATGTTTTATTTAGAAATGTTATTATTTAGAATAAATTATATTCATTTAGAATATGTTTATTTAGAAATACAACATATATTAAGACATACAATTTGAAAAGCATGTTATTTTAAGAAAACAGATTATATTTTCTGCATGAAAAAATGAGGATTGATGGTACTGGATTTATTTGTAAGGTTGTAATGCCTCTATGAATACTGGAAATAGCAAAAGATAAAAGTAATGGAAAAGTGCTGAGTTTCTATCTCCTTTGTTAATATGAAATAATACCAAGAAAACTCTTAATGCTCTGAAAATTGTTTCCTTATTCCATTCCTAATAATGGTTTCACAGTATCCATAGGATTTACAGAAGGTATGGAGTTCTGCATCCTAAATTATATGCAAGTCTTGCACAAAGTTTTGCAATACAAAGATGAAGCAAATAATGCATGAGATCTTTGAGATTGAAAAAAGCCACGAGCAGATCTATCACAGGAATTAGACAACATACTGAACAAGGTCTTCCCTTTATTTCTCCCACCCCAACATTTAGTGCTTTTAGAATGAGCCAGGTTTGCTTAAATATAATTGTTTTTCATCAAAAAACAAACTTTTTCCACCTAAGTTCAGTAGCCATGCATCTAACTTCCCACATGTATGCAAAACTTTCAGCATTTTTCAAAATAAACACTAAAAATAGTGAAGATTTATACAGCTCACTTTCCGACTTGTAGCATGTCTTTCAGGCAACTGCTGTAACAGCAGAGCATTGTGCAAGCTGAAGACTTCATTCACAGGCATCAATCCACAGCTCCTCTCCCCAACTACTGGTTAACACATGCGTACACTCACACAATACTCATCAAGTACTGTGGCAAGGTCACAGAAAGGAAATACTTCTAAATATATGACCCACTGGACCACATCAAACATAAACAGCTGACAAGTTCCACTCATTTAAACTTATTTTATGCCTATTTATATCACCAGGACTCTATCCATTTTAGAAATACAGTTTATAAAGACGGTTTGGTAGACCATTTCCAGTTCCAAACTCAGTTCAGAATCTTTCCCAGTGGAAATTTTCCTAGCAGGTTACTATCTATGTACAAAAATAGAACCAAGCTAAAACCTAAGTTATAGAACTAAAAAAGGGAAGCAAATGAAATAGGAAGTGACTCCTTACATTTTCTTCATTAACAAAAGCAGCTCAGATCACAACCCAGGATTCAAAATTCCTTCCAGAAATTATTCTTTTCTCCATTTTTCTGCACACTGCAGAGTTAAAAAAAAAAAAAAAAAAAAAAAACACTCTTGCATTGGATTTTCATGGCAAGGTTTTGGTAACAAGAGGCTACAGGATGGCTCTGTGAGTAGAATCCAACACTGCTCCAGCTGCTTCAACACAGATCCATCACTGCCAGAGCTTAGCTGTGAGTGATGCTGGTTGTGCTCTGGGCAAGCAGATTGAAGAAACATCCGGTGTGCTACCACAGCTGGAAGAATGGAGTGAAAATCAGAGAGAGGAACAGTCCTGCAGCAAATGAAGTCAGCACAGACCACAGCACAGCATGGAGCAGATCTCAGCCATGGAGGAGCTTGTGGTGCAGCAGTGGAGGAGGCCTGAAAAAGACACAGCCCATGAATATCCCCACAAGACCAGCCCAGGCCAAAGCTTCAGCCTGTGGTGGAGCAGAAGGTGCTTGTAGTTTGTTTTTTGCTCTCACTGCTCTAGTCTGATAACAATAGGTAATAAATTATATTAATCTCCCCATGCAGAGACTGTCTGCCTGTGACAGTAATTGGTGAGTGATCTCAGTTCTTGAGCTTTTCTTTTTCACTGTTATTTTCTCCCATCCTTTCTAGGAGAGGGAGTGAGAACAACATAATGGTGCTAGCAAGTGTGAAACCATCACAACTTTAGCATTTAGTCCAGTTAACAGAAAATATGATCATGAACTTCCCCCACCCCACGCCAGTTAGCTTGTGACTAGGGAAGTCCAACCTGCTGACCGAAATAACATCTGTCCCATGGCATCTACACATACCTTGTGCACCTCTTGTAATCCCCTGCTGTTGACTACATGCAGTGATTTCAGACTGTAACAGCTTGCCTGTTTTCCTGATCCTACAACTGCTGAGTTCACTTCCTGGGCAAACTTTGCTATGCTGCTAAGTGAATTAAGTGAATTAATTTGAAGAGTAATGTGAAGCCTTCCATCTCCAGATCCCGCCTGATTTTCAGGAAGGACAGGATTAAGTCTCAGAGGCTGCACTGCAATCCCATCCTGTGGATAGTTTGTGCACCACCTCTGACTTTACACAGCCAAATGAGGGGAGTCACTATGACCTACACCAAGGATGCTACTAAGCAACAATCTGTGGTAGCCTTAAAAATGGCTTTCAGTATCCAAATCTTCAAAGTAAGTTTCAATAAACCTATTAACCATATGCCAACACTAGCAGAAAAGTATGCAAACTGTTAAATTGGCTCCTAGCACTTTCTTAGTGGTGTAGACAGGAGCCAGTTGGCAAATCAAGAGCTAAATGACAGATTGAAAGTTATTTTCAATAAGGGATATCATTACAGTTGCATTAGTCTCTGCTGCTTATCATAATAATGTGTTTTTTGTTGTTATTGTTGTTTTTTTTATATTGCCTCACTCAAGCACCTGTAACAGCAAAAACAATTATAAATGACATTTCAAACCTGAAATAGTTTGTTTACAATAGTTTGTCTACAAAGCCATACTATCTTTATTTCTTCCAGGTCCCTTGACTCCTGGAACCTTCAGCTAAGGGTTTTTATTTCTCATCTTTCTTCACACAGTCCTGTACGGTCACAACTCCACAAATGTATTAAGAGAGTGAAATGCCACATGCTATATGCTATGAACTCCCAATAGAATCATAGTATCACCAAGGTTGGAAAAGACCTCCAGTTATCTAGTCCAACAATTTCCCTAGCACCAGTATTTCCCCAATAAACCATGTTCCTCAGAACTTTATCTAAACTCTTCTTGAACACCTCCAGGAATGCTGACTCCACCATCTCCCTGGCAGTCCATACCAGTGCCTGAATATGCATTTGGGGATTTTTTTTCCTAGTACTCAGCCTGAATCTCCCCAAGTGCAACTCAAAGCCATTCTCTCAAATGCAATCATTAGTTACCCAGGAGAAGAGGCCAAAACCCACCTTGTTACAGCCTCCTTTCAGGCAGCTGTAGAGAGCTATTAAGGTCTCCTCTATGCATCCTCCTCTCCAGAGTAACTAATTCCAGTTCCCTCAGCTGCTCCTCATAAGACTTGTGATCTAGACCCCTCACTGCAGTTTCCTTCTACTTTAGCATGTGTTCACACCATAAGAATGTTACCAACAAAATTTCTGGGACAGATTGAAAAAGAAAAAAGCACAGATCAAAACCAACCTCCTGAACAGCCCAAAGGATCCCGAATTTCAAGTAAAAATTTCTGAAGTTAGAAGCAAAATATCCAGTAAGTCGAACAGTTATACTTCCATAGCTTTGGAGAATCCCTTCTTTCTCTCATTCACAGTAATATTTTCATCCATAAAAATATAAATTAAAAATCTCAAATGCTTCCCATTTACTTAAATCTTAATAAACTATGTAATACGAACATTAACTACTAATGAGCATACTGAAATGAACTAGAATACTAGCTATAACAAAATAACCACATATGGTAAATTACAGTAAATATTCTTCTGTCTTTGGATTTCATGAATTTTATCGACAGATATTGATTTCTGGGAACGTATATTAATGGCAGTGCTATCATTACTTCACAAGGGAATTTCCCCAAATTTATTTATATGTAATACTCATTGTAAGAAGGTAAAAGCTTCCAAGTAACTTGCTTGCTATACCATCGTAGCATTATTTACTTTACAGAAAAGTGTGCTTATATTCAAACAATTACAATCATCTCTGTTTAGATACTGCTATTATACTCAATTTTCTGCCTCCCTTGAGAATTTGAGAAGTATATATATATTTAGGTCTCAGTTTCCATTTACCAGAAAGCACATGCTATTTCACATGAGATGATTTTCACTTATTTTTATATGTTGTGTCTTAGACAGTCCCAGAAATTCCCTTTAGATTTGTAAATTTTTAAAAAACCTTGACATCAAAGTCAGTTTTGACATTTTCCATGTATTTTTAACTTGTATCATGCCTCCAGAAACAACTGCCAGATTGGCATATCAAACTTTATATCCTTTACTTGGCTAGATTAGTAAATCAACTTTTCATTGAAGGAGAAAGAGGGGAAGATTAGTGTTTTTCTGATCTGAACAGACAATGATTAAATTTTAGTTTAAAACCTTCTGAACGCATCTGGTTGCTGGCAACCAATCTGGTGGAACCAAATCCTTCCTGGTTGAAAGCTAGCAAATTGAAATTATGTAAGTAACATCTCTAGGATAGAGGATCTACCATGCAGCTGCTGAACACAGCCTATCAGGTCTGATATCCTTTTTCTAGATATGGCAGGAACTGATGTTTCCAAAAATAAATGAGGCACTTTCAAGATTGATCTGGTGTATGTCCTTGTTTATGGGTGGTGAGTCCTTCTGATACCCATGCAGCCCAGCATCTGAATCCTTGAGGCATGTGATTTGATTTTCCTTACCATCTTCCTTACACAGTGCTGTGTGTTAACACTGTAGAATTAAAATAGAGGTTAATGTTCCGCTACTGGTGTGTAAGCATAAAGAGGAGGCATGAAGTGAAAGCAGAATGAGTTTACACATCATACTGAGAAAGATTATACACTTATTCACCTTGAACAGCACTTCACTGAAAAAGCTTGAAATTCAAATTTGATACAGAATTAAGCCATAATTTGCTCTATAAGAGCAGAAGAACATGCTTTGTAAAGCACCACAAACATCTTTCTATATTATAAAGAGCTTAAGCAAGTCTATTTTGGAATTCCAAATATTGCTGGGAGAAGGCATTTCCCTAGAAACTTTAGTGAAACTACGAAGTATTTTGCTCTAATGCATTTTCCCAAACCACTGTGCAGAAAGTATCTGGGATGCTGTGTTCTGTAAAGTCTGCAGGAAGAAATTCTATTAACTTCATCAGATTGAACCTTGCTGTTGGTATAACTAAGTTTCTACCCTACTCAGCCTGACTTTAATAGCAGGTCAATTTCATTAGCAGAAATTGGAAGGGCAATAATAAACAGCTGACACCATCTCCACTGAGACATATCACTTATGTCACACCTTGTAGTAACAGCCTTTCTGAATTCTACTGAAGGAGCACAGGGAAAATATTACCTCTGGCATCCACCTCGGTTTATTTTTGGGCCTCTTTAACCCACCTGACATTCCACCACTTTCTTTCAAATCTAGGATGTTTGATGCACTTAAAAATTTTTAGATTGTTATATTTGCTGGTGATGAGCCATATTAACGGAGATAACAGATATGGCAGAAACAAGGTGGTCAGGAATTATGATATGAGAGATCACTAAAAAAAAAAAAAAAGAACAAATTTTGTCTTTTGAGTTCTTGAAATTATTATATCTTTAATATTTTAAAAGCTTTTAACAAGTAGAAATTATTTCAAGAATGACTACCATGTTCAGCTAGTTCAAATAAAAACAAAATGAAAACATCTGGCATCAGTTGTATTCTTTAATAAGAAGCACAGCACATAACAGAAAAAAAAAGAGAGCAGGAGATGACTCAACATAGAAAAAGCAGTATTTTAGAAAACCAAAAAAATGAAAACCCACCAAGAAAAACCCCACACTACTCATAAATTCACATTTGAGAAAGTAGCTGGAGTCAAAACATGGAAATAAAGGCACAAGAAGTAGAGATTAAAATATTCACAGCTTCTATCCAGAGGGAATCCCTGATGTTTATTTTTCAGCTCAGTATACTTGCAACTTGCAGTTGCCTACAGTTTTAGCTCCTTGGAGTACTTGCCTAAGAAGGGAGAGAAGGGGTTCTAAGGTATAACAAGCTTCCAAATTGTTTTGGTCCTCTAGTACCCTATGAAACTGTATGTATTTCTGTATCAACTGCAGTGTCTCACATTCTTAAATTAAAAAAAGATATTAAGTTTACCAGATGGAGACAGATTACATCTCAGATTTCTGTCAGTGAATGTGTCTACACATCTGGGAACTACAGACTGCAACATATTGAAAGGGGTCTTAAGTAGATTTTCCCATTCAGTGATTATTACAACATGAGAGAGATTTTCCTGTCTCCCCTCCTGATCTCTAGTTCTGAACCAAACTGGTATTTCTCTGCTTGCTCTTATATTTCTAATCCTGATTCATATCACATCCTTTTTTGATTCAACAAAAGCAGCGGAGAAGTGTTCAGCAAGGAAAACTTTTTATGAAATAAAATTACAGTGCAAACTTCAGAACAGAACACAGTCTAACCCTTGGCTGTATGAAGTTACAGCAACTAATAAACTATCTTCTTCCAGATATAAGAACTCGGTTATGATGCAGAAACATGAAAGTGTCATAATCGTAGACAAAGAAAACCAGACAACCTGCTAATATTCCATAATTATATGACAATACAGAACAAACCTAATCAATATTAGGGAAGAAGAAGCTTGGAGGGAGCAAAATCAGAGTGGAATGTGTTGGGAAATTAAGAAAAGAGGTTCCTATGTGCACATCAGCACAAAAGCAAAAGGGAAAAACAAGCTTGTTACTAACCAAGGTGGAAGACAAAACAATGAAAAAAAGAACACAAACGGGCCTTAGTACTAAATTTGCTCTTGCCTTAATTTTTATAGGTGATGTATGCTCTCAGTACTTTTGCCCCTGCACCTAATGACAGAACTTGGGGAATGAAGTACATTCCACAACCAAAAAATCAGCATGAAGAGTATACATACTTGTGTACACTGGAAACATACATGTCCACAGAATGGACAGGTATAGGGATAGGTTCCAAGGGCATTGAAAAAATTACCCAACATTGTTCTGAGCCTGCTACCATTTCTGAAATATTGCACATTTATGGCATCACTACCTACAGGTACAAAAGACAGCTTTTGTTTTCTGAGAAGGAAAGAGGAGTAAACATCACAAGAGTCAAGTCCAAGCATTTCCTATGACAAACCAGAACAAGTATGCAGTCTTTCTAGAAAGTGCTATCAGTACATTGTGGGTAGTAATCACCACTGGTCTTGATGGCTAGCAGACTGAATTGCCATAATAGAAGTAAGAGCTCACCACTGACAGAAAGCAGCATTTATTCTGTAAAGCAGTGCTAATCACGTCAGTCTCTTAACATTGCCCTTCTGTATTTGGAGGAAGAAGCAGCACGGAAAGTAGCTTCCCTAATGGACAGAATAAAGAACACAGAAAGCAAGGACACCAGCTCTTTACAACATAAATAGAAAAATTCCAGGAATTCTGAAATGTGAGGGGCAGAGAGACTAGGCAGACTCCCAGTCACTTACATAATCAGAATCTCCTCAGCCTTTAAGAAAAACTCTCACATATGAAGCTCTGACAAAAACTAGAACACAGAATCACAGAAACACAAAGATTGGAAAAGACCTACAAGATCATCCAGTCCAATCATCCACCTACCACCAATACTTCTCACTAAACCAGGTCCCTCAACACAAAATCCAAAATTTCCTCGAACACCTCCAGGGTTAGTGACTCCATCACCTCCCTTGGCAGTCCATTCCAATGCCAACACCTACAGTACTGATTTGCTTACTGAAATGTTAGTTCTTTTACTTCTTTTCAAAAAAGGAATATAATAGACATAATTGAGTTAACACAAAGTACCACATTAGAGATGGACACGTGCTGTGCATTTAGGTACTTTAGAGCTGCAACAACAGGGGAACAGTGCACTTAAGTGAGATGGGGTGGCAAGCAGAAGAATAAAGTGCCAAAAATATAAAGCACCAATATTGTTGAATTATAAACAAGCAGAAAGGGTTCAGAAATAAAATGCAAATAGGAAGCTACCGCTATAATGCAGATGCAGGAAAGAAGTTTTTTAGAGGACAAAAAACAACTTGACATTTATCAACATGTGATGCATATCGCTACACTGTTAGAGTGCATTAATCCAGAACGGGCATATTCAGTTACTAACATCAGAATCTTGAACACTTTTTTTTTTTTTTTTTTTTTAAATTATCTGCTGGACTGTTATACAAGAAGAATCACAGAATCATTAAGGTTGGAAAAGACCAATGAGACCATCCAGCCCAACCATCAGCTTATCCACATCAGGCCCACTACACCACATTTCTCAATGCCACATCTACCCATTTCTTAAAAACCTCCAGGGATGGTGATACAACCATCTCCCTGGGCTGCCTGTTCCAGTGCCTCACCACTCTACAGATTATGTTCTACAGTGTGTTGTTCTTCATACTGCTTAGAATACCAGTGTCAGGTCACAGAACTCTTCCTAAAACATACCTGTTAGCTCTACTTTTATCCAAATCTCTAATCCATACAGATTAGGGATTTCTTTTGAAATTTTTTTTCCACATATTTCTGACTTAACTCTATTTAGCTTATCACATCTTTACCTCAAAAAAGAAATAAGTTATTTATAAAAGAAATATTATTCATTGTTTTGGGAAAATCAGGATAAGCAAGCTGAAAATCACAAATTAAATGTTACGAGAATATTAAAAGTCACATGAATTATGAACGTGTTCAAAGCAAATATGAAAACCTTTAGACCAGCTGTTAACTAACATTTGAAAGCCAAATGAAGTGAGTTTGGAAAATAATACACCAGATGGAAGAAATATGTATTCTCTGGGAATAACTGTTTCTTTATCTGCCATTCTATCTTACTTTAAGACATGAATTCATCAGCACTGAGTAAAACTACTCTACATAACATCTTGAAATTACATTCTATACCTTGTGACCTGGACTTTTTTGTTGTTGTTGTTGTCCTTCACTGCAGAAACAAAAGGCACAGCAGAAGAAAACACCAGGGACACGCTTATTTTGAGTATAATTATCTGAGAATCTGGCTATGAAAGATTATTTTATTTATATATATTTAGAAGTCCTTATAAGTGAAAATAACAGGATATATATATATAAAACAAGTTTTCCACCTACATAACAATTAATTATTTCCAATATACACGTATGTTTAAAATTAATCCTTTCCTATATTTGGTATATCTTGGATGTGCAGAACTGTACAGAAAGTAAATTAATTTGCAAGTGTTTAGGATATCACACAGCTTTGCCAATATATGGTTAAATACCAAATGCACATGCTGAAAATGATGCTTCCAAACAAAATATTCAATTTTACTGTGGCAGAGGAAATTGTACCAATGCAATATGTGCTAATATACAGATAGGAAATAATGACATCTCAAAGTAGTTCGTTAACACCATAAACAAAAGGACAGTTTGGTTTTAGTTTTCTCAGAAGATTGAGGACATGGGTAAGGAGTACCCTTCTGCACAACAAACTTAATGCTCTACATATGGTCCTCAGTTGCTGCACGAGTGATTTTTAATGCCATGAGCAGTGATCAATTTATGTGTGTGAAAGTGTTTTAGAGAGAAGTTTAATAGTATTAAGTTTAAGAAATGGTGGCATATGCTAATAAATATTACACATGTGCATGTATTATTAAATTTTAAATAAACATCAAGACCCAGTGAAATTATTCATGATTTTCAATTGGTAAGAGTAAAAAAAATGCTTTTGGAGAAACTTCATGCTAAGAACTACAGGAAATACAGAGTTTGAGGCACACATCAAACACTAATGTACTCTCCCAGCATTTTGTTAGACTAAAAGGAATCTCTTTGTTGTTAGAATGGATTTTAATGTTGCATTGAGAAGAAATTAGCATTCAATATAAAGATATTTTAAAAAGTTTTTACTTGTTTTGTGCTATGACTGTAATAATTTTGCATAATCACTGCAGCAAGTTGTGAAAGAGGCATAAAATGAATAATGCCTACCAACTCAGAGAGGATAAAACCATTGCTGTGATTTTTCAGTTGTGTTGCACTATTCTATTAACTGCACACTACACAAATCAATAATGTTCAGTTTGGATGGAGTCAGAGAGGCTGAGGAAAATAAAGTTTAATTTTGAAGTGCAGATGTTTTATTTATAAAATATTTATCCTTTTATTTTAATTTCTTACCTCTTTAAGACACTTCCCTACACCTGTTTTACACTCTTCTTAGTCTACCATTTTTGGTTAAAAAAAAAAATAAAAAAATCACATTGTTGCTTAAGAATAAAATAGTTAATCACTCATACAAAATACCATCACTGAAAGAAAGGTAAGAGAACCATGCAGTCTCCTGAAAAACTAGAGTGCAAATCCTTTCTTAAGGTGTAATGAAGGAAGGTTTAACAATAGCTAGTAAGGGGTAGCAGAAAGCTACAAAAAGTAGAGCTTTCTGAATTAGTGTGAAATCCACGGCAACTCTGTCAAAGTTAATAGTAGCAAATTCACTTAGCTAGCACACACACACACAAAATATATATTTAAATAAGTAAAATAAAAATAATAATAATAAAAAATCAGATCAGCATGAGAGTTCGCTGTAGCACATACAGAACTAAATAATATAGAGAGGGCAGTGGGCTCAAACAGAGCTATGTTTCATTCCTAGATTAAGAACCATCTGCAAATAGGAACTGTCAGAGCTGTATTTTCACCTTACTTCAGCTAATAGGTACAGTCCAACTTCACTGTTCCTCAACAGTCAGGATGCCAAACTAGAGAAGAGCCTTTTTATTTCAATCTGATAATTTTCATGAAAAATACATAAAAATTGTGCAACAGCTACAGAAAGTTTGCCTTACGATAAGAGAGAAGGGAGAAAATATAACATAGCTACATCCACACATCATCAGCTCTCTCTCTCTAGAATCTTGCTCTATTTTAAACTTGCCTCACAGTAGTACAGATTAGAGTCAAGTGACCCTGATGTGCAACTATATGTTAGAAGAGCAAGCTTCTTGACATGAAGAGAAGAAAATTTGGGCTAGTTAGTCACCTGCAACAGCCTGAGGGAAATAGTCAAACACTGTACTCCTTCATTTCTCATCCCAGGTTTCAGAAGTCAACTTAAACCAAGCCTCTGTGCCATCAACTACTAGTCTATCTTTTTGTGAGCTCTTAGATCTCTGCACTGTAGAAGTAGAAGGGTGAAGTGGATGTGTACAAAATACAAAAACAGTTCCTTAGGCATGCCTGTTAAGAATAGGATTCTGCCTGCTGCTTCTTGCAGGATTTAGTAGTGTCCCTATAAAAACCTTTTGTTCCCCTGCTCCCACTTCCCATCATCCTCTGATGAAGCAATGGCCAGAAGTCTCACTACTGGCTTTCATCACAACAGGGAACAATGCTTGTGAAAACCTAATCAAAAAGCAGTACAAAACTAAACCTCAAGTGGTCTACACTATTATTACCTTACAGAAACATCATCAGAGAATATGAACCAAAGAGGTCAGTGTAATGTTAACTAAGCCCCAATGAAATATCATCCCCCTCTTTCCAGCAAAGAGGAGAACAAACCCCTAACAGCCACCTCCCTCAAATTCATCATGTTGCACATAGTCCCAAACAAAAATTCTGAGCAATAGAGAAATTAATGTTATAGAAATTAATGGATCAAAGAGTCAGGCAGATGGGATCTTCAAAATCCCAGCCAAAGCAGGGGCAGCTCTGAGGTCTGACCAGGCTGCTCAAAGCTTTATCCAGTCTAATCTTGAAACCTTAAAGTATGGAAATTGCACAGCCTTTCACACTTCTTGACTGCCCTCAGGATGCAAGTGTCTGTATAGACAACCTGACTCTCTCATATCAACTTGTGCCCATTGTATCTTGTCTTCCTGACATGCATCACACTCAAAAGCCTGTCTTTTGGCATAATTTACATAAAATTCATGCACAGAAATAAGCTATTGCATGAAATACAGTAAGGTCATCTAAATACAAACTTGGAAAATTGATTTGTGGAAAGTGAGTAAAGAAGCATCCCAACTTCTTTGTTCTAAGAGGACTGTCACTGCCATTTTTGCAATGTGTCTGACCCAACAGGAGTACTTTGAAAACATCAGCTAGAGTCCTTCAGGCAAGGCAGATAGAGATGTGCCAAGTTTCTGTAGACAAATTTACCTGGATTAAATAAACAACAAGTCTGAATGGAAAGCAGTTATTAGCACTCCAGTTCAGTATCAGAACTGCTGCAGCTTCAAAGTGCAGGCAGATATGTAATCATGAACAAGTTCTCAAGAGTATGCTTTTTGGTTTAAATTCTGTTTCATTCCAAAAGAAACAAACAAGAAACCCTCAGGTATTTGCTGCAGCTGATACAACTACTCTATACTTCTTCACATACCTCCCATTCATTAGCATAGCCCTTTTCATAAATGTTAATGTAATTTATGAAGTACATAAAATATATATATATATATATAAGCCAGACAGAACACCTTTACCAAATGCTTGCAGAAAATCTTCAGTACAGCCAGAACCAAAACCACTTTAATGGATCATTCATTTAGTTCCTCAAAGTGCAGCAGCTTCCTTCCTCTCCAGACCACCATACTACTCTGATGTGATCTTTTGGAGATGTTAAGAAGAGACAGGCTCAGAGGTGCTTGACTGCCAAATAAGTAGATAAAACAGAGATCAGGCCCCACAAGTAGTTGATTACAATGCAGTAGAGAGTGTCATTACATTCCCAAGGGAAAAAAAACAAAAAAATCTGCTGAAAAAAAATAGGTGAAGAACCAAACACTCAGATGAAATTTAAAACAAATATGTCTTATAACTCCAGAATACAAAAGCCAGCAGATTTTTTGTTGTTGTTACTGCTTGGCTGGGGTTTCTATAGTTTCTTGTAGCTGGACATACAGTTCAGAACACTGAAAAATAGACTACCAGTTAGAAAACAGCATTAAATAATTAAATTAACAGTTGCATATCAAAAATCTCATTTCCAACTTTTTCTGCAGATATAAAGAAATAAACCTGGACATATTTTCAAAGGATTCTTCACTAGCTTTGCTTTGGGTTAAGGAGTTTTATATATGGAGTTCTATTAATCTTATTCCTAAACATTAATGGGAAAAAAAAAAAAAAAAATTATTACTAATAAATAAAAAAAAAAAAAAAAAAAAAGGATAATTGATAAAATAGTAGCAGGTAAACTCAGCTATTATTATTACAGCATTTTGCTTTCAAAGATTTTCTACACATTCATGTAAACCCATCCATGTTAACCAGCTGGCATCATGCTCTCAGCCCCTCATTCCCACAAGGACATTTTATCCCAAATGTGGACCAAAGGCAAAACTTTGACAGAAAGAAATGCAGATGTATCATTAACATTTCAGAAATTTCAGCATTGCTAAGTATGCTGTTTCTGATACACTGGAAAAGCTACATAAGAAAAGTTAAAATTAGGATAATAACAGCCATTAATAAATTTATAAGGAAAAAAACACAAAATTAATGTTAGCTTTCTTGTTTTCTGGCCACCTGGCTTCTACTTAACTAAATCTGAGGCATGAAATGCTACTATGATTTACCCCAGATAAAAGGTCAGAAGAAGCAGGGGATTAAAACTAGATGATCATAGTAGTCCTTTTCAACCCAGGCCATTCTATTATTCTATGATTCTATGACATCATACATGTAATATGGTACATATATACCCAACCATATTTAAACATTTTTACTGGTAAGAAAAGTCTATCCTTGTTTAGAAATAGCTGCCTAAGAGGATCCCCAAACCTTTCATGAAAATAGACTCAGAGATATATAAATTAAGCTGTCTTTAGCATGTTAATTCTTGCTTTAACCTCTCAATTCCCCCCTCTCTCCCCTCCCCCCATCCTTAAACTATTTTTCCCACACATTTGTTTTTCCATTTGGCAGTCCTGTAATCAACTGGATACTTCTCGAACTACTCCTTCTCACTACAGAATTTCTGTGTTACATCTTTTATTCCCTCTACTAAGTCATTAGGTCAGAGATTCTTCTTAACTAATTTGATAAAAGCCTAGTCTTCCATGGAGCCGATTCTTTCCACCATTGTTTCCCAGTTAATGTCTGGGAGGCAACAATTTTCAGCACTTCAGTTCAGAAATGAGAAGTTTTCATGCAGCAAGAGATTTTTCTATATATTTCTGAGCCCTAGGTTTTTTCATTCCAGAGAATATTTTCAGTGCAGTGCTAGAAAGCACAGGCTGCCAAACAACAGAGCAACAGCTTTTTAGCAGGTTGTGTATTCTCTTAAAATTACTCTGTTGTTATTATTTTCAAGAGCTTATAGTAATAGTTAAAGAAAAAATGCCTTCCAAGAAAATAGCCTTCCTTGAAAAAAAATTCTCTATTAAATACCAGCTTTCAGTATTCATTAGCAAGGAGCAAAAAAGGGATCAAAAACTTTGCAGAATTGCAAAGCTTAAACTTTTTACTTGACTGTTTCAAGCAGTGTGGTATTTGCTTTCCATGTTACAGGTTAATTTTCTCCCTTCTGTAACAGCTTTGTTATTCAGAAGGCTTTTTTCCCCCTGTGAAAGGAGGAGAATTTGGTCTAAATATGTATATGCAAGCACACACACTTCTTTTTATATGCTCTTAATTTTTTATTGAAACTCCCGTCTCTGTCTTTTTTTTTCTATGACAGGAATTACTGAGTTAAATTGACTAGTGTAGATTGTACAAGAGGTCAAAGCAGATGATCACAGCAATCCCACAATCCCTTAATACCCCAACAACTAGGAAATGGTGGTAACAAGAACGTAATTTAATACATAACAGTAGGGCTAAAGTTTTAATAGGTAGGAAGACTGCATTACCCACACAAACAGGTCTTTCAACGCTAAGAAGCACACTGTTTGGATAATCTAGCATAAGAGTGAGTTACAGTTGTCCCTGCTGGTATATTTTACAGATCCAGAGACTGCCACACTGCTACCCCCATTCTTTACAAAAAGCATATTTTAAATAATTAAATAAGTGTCAGAATAAAGTTTCATTATTAAAAGACAGAGTTTATTTAAAGAACGCTTCTGAAAGAAGGATTCATTTTCCTGTAAGCAGCTGTTGGTGATGGAGAAGGAGCAGCTGGTAGATGTCAACAGCTGATGACTTCAATTGCTGATCAGAAACTATGATTTCTGATAAAGGAAAAACACCATAACCCTTCCTGAACACTGAAAGCACTTATACTACTAGCAAGAGGGTTAAAATGACTTTATTACCTTGTTATAAACTTGGGACATGTCTATCAATAGCTATAGAGCAAAAACTATCCAAAAAAATAAACACAAACAAATCCCACAAAATAAACCTGTGACCAAACGCTACACTAGTTTTGGTCTAAAGACATAACAGATGTGTTAAATCAGCATTATTCAGGTGAAATCTAGTAATAAAATGAAAGAGAACTTGCAGCTGACAGCTCCAAGCTTTTTGTATCTTGGACTGTAACAAAAGTAAGAACATACTTTAGCACGTTTCCATGTATCTGCTGAAATCCTGCAGGATACCCTTTCTATTTTAGGGAGGCAGCACACAGGAACAACTGTCAGTATACAGAAATTATTTAAAGTGCATAATCACAGTTGCTAAATCCCTATGTTCAGGTACTTCTTTCAGTAATACAGAGTCTGTTATCTTAAGTGTAAACATTTTACTATTATTCAAAACTTCCTGGAGTAAAAACAGATCAACTCAGAAAAGATACCAGAATTATTTACTAAAGCGGAAAATGGTTGAAAGTATTGATTCTCCACTACATCCCCTTGGTAAAAAACAAAACAAAACAAAAAAAATATTTTATTATCTAAAAAGTCTAGATAGTTTGTTGCCGAGTCTCCAACCTATTTTGAAAGATAAAGATACTCAAAAGGCTAGGTATCAGAAACTCCTAGGTAAACACTAGCTTTCAGTCAAGAAGATCTACATTGAGATCTGACAGTATGAAATGATGAAGAAAGTCTGTTTCTTAATACCTTTATGGAGGGCATCCTGTTAAATTTACGTCCCCAAAAGCAGAAAATAAATGGTTTGCTTGTCACTTCTAGTTTTTCATTCATATCTTTTCAGACATAACTATTTCTAAATTTGAACTCAACATTTAAATATTCAGTCCAAAGGTGAGATTATTCAATGAATAAATTACAAAAATCCATTCAGTCTTCCTAATGATAAATGTTGATATAAAAAATACTTTACGACAGCATGAATACTTTCATTTTAACCATTACTTCTAAGAAGCTGCAAATAATACAAGCTATATATGCTTAACATCTTGAAACACAATCCGTTTTACTTTCAGACTGGTGAACAGTTCCCTCAGAGAAATGATATTCAAAAACCTCCACCAGCAGCATAGAAAAGATTTCACAAAGCACAATTTATTTATGGTTTAGAAGAAAGCTTTAGAATTAAAGCTCAGAATTGAATTTAGACCAGAAATAGATTTCTTTCTTTGACAGGAGGAGCAGCTTTGCTGTCTTCTCTGCATTACCTGTGGATCTGCTAACTTGTTCCTTGCAATTCAAAATTATTGACAACCCAAAAGTTTCCAGCTTCTCTCCCCCACCCTTGATTCCACAGTCACTTAAATCAATCCGTACACTGCCAACTCAGCCTGTTCACAGACAACAGCATAGGAATGAGCTAAATCACAAGCCAAATAGGCACTGCTAAAGATGAAAGAGCAAGTGGTTTTCTGTTTTGTTGTTTTTTCACTTCTGCCAGCAGAAATATTAGGCATTGCTCATTATACTGTGCAGTACTCTTTGATGATTCATCTTAAGAATTCCAACCGAGTTTCATGCTGGTTGATGCATTAGGGGACCACGAATCTGCACTCCAGATTAATGACAATTCATCAAACAGTTTCCAACTTCATGGAGTATTTTCCTTCCTCTTCCTTCATGGTAACCTCAAGCACTAAATCCTAGCATCAAGCTAGCCAGCATAACTTTGAATGCTGAAACACTACTTAGCCTCAGGCTTCAGACATGGGAGCTGGCTCCCATGTTCACCAGCCTGTGCCTCTGCCAGCTGTTTTGTTGGCAGAACACATAGAGGAAACTCAGATATGCAGCTAGCATGCCAAGCCATAGCTAATCCAAATTATCAGGCGATCAAGATCATTCCTGTATGTACTGAAACAGCATGAAGAACGTAGTCTAGAAACCTAGTAACGCAAGCAATTTGAGAGGAGAGGATAGGAAGATGGAGGAAGGAAAACTATGAATAGCATGTGAATGACTATCCTATCAGTCCTACTTCTTCATTTATCTTAAATCAAATATTTAGGTATATTTTGGAAAAAAACAAACAACCCACAGTGCATAAAAACAGATGAAAAATTACCAAGAAGTGCTGCAGAGGGAGAAAGGGAGAACACGTCACACTACACAGTACCTACAGATATTACACAAACTAGGAATAAAATACCAAACATTAAAAGCCTACTCAATTACTTCTAAATACAGAGCTATCTGCCTGTAAAGCTGCCACATTTGCCACACGCAGGTTATTCACTGAAGAGAGTTTTACTTTCCTGTATCTAAAAAAATATGTCCTCCCTGCCCCCCCCCAAAAAAGAAAAAAAAAAAATTCAGTATTCTTGAAACGTGCAGCACAAGGACTTTGGAGTGTGCTGGAATATCATTCATTTCCAAATCAAACCTGACTGCTATAATAAAAAGGAAACAGATGTAAATTGAAGAAGTCAACATTCTAGGATTTAGTTTTCTGTATTTCCATCAATTTCCCTTCACCAAAAAATATTATAAATTAAGCTTACACAAAGCTCTGCTATTTTTAAAATTCATATCCATTAAAAAGATGTCTAGGGAAACATCTCATTGCTTCTCCTTATTTTTACATTTTTTATCCTCCCTTAAAGAGTCAAACAACTTATACAGGTAAATGGAACATTTCAACTTTGATAATTCAAATCAATAATTTCAGTCAATACCTTCAAGGTTTTAAAATGCACATAAGATACACTTTCACAGAATTAAATGCTCTCGTCCTGCAAGGAATGCAGCCAAAAATAAACATTCAAGTTATTCTTTAACTAGATCCTAAGCTAAGAATAGATCCAAGAGAAAAATATTTTATGATTTCAGAGAAAAATCAAACCATTTTCACAGCATTGCTTTTCCAATTTATTCTGTTCATTTTCTCCATTACTGAGATGCAATTAACTCTCAAATCCCATAAAACAAGATTCTGAACACCACAATACGCATGAGAGCAAAAGAATACAAATGTGAACCAGGTATTGCAAAGGTTGTACCTTTGCAATGTTTCTATCCCATTCAAAACATCCTTTTAAAAAACGAAATAATTCAAATCCTGTCACCAACACATTAAAAATACCAAGTAGCTAGTATTGTGGGAAATGTCATCTTTTAAAACCTTATCTTGAAGTGAAATGCTTTTAAAAAGCAAATTAAAAAAATACCCAATTTTTCAATGGATTAAAAAAAAAATAAACAACAACAACATTAACTAACAACATATGAAGCAGCAACATATTAATGGCAGAATTTCATTTTCTTGCCTTTTAAATTCAAGTGGAATTCAACTCTATAACAAATTCTTCCAGATGTGGTTCAGAAAAGAACAATCATATACCTAGCTCCATCTGGAGATAAGTTATCAGACCAAATACAGACAAAAACAGCATCACAGAAGACCAAACTCAAATTGTTTTAGTCATGAAATGCAAGCTTATTTTGCAGAAAGCCTTTGACATTTGGATTTATTTTTTTTTCAATTCTATCTAAAAATGCAGTTGTATGACTTCACACATTGTTCCACTAAGTTCCACTGCAAAACCTCAAAATTACTATGCTGCCACATTTGATGTCTTCAAAATATTTCCATCATGTAATATACAACTCTATTTGAGATATTAAATACTTAGAAATGTGTAGTACACACAGCTGAAATATTATAGCTTTCTAATATTGTCAAGGCAATATTAATTTATATGCATACTTCAATATCCACAATTTTATGCATATATGTAAACAAACATATATGCATAGATCTCCAAATACACACAATTCCATACAGATAGAAGTATTTAAAGTTTTTGTTTTGTTTGTTTTTAAATAATTCTTCTCTTCAGATATTCCTTCCTCCCCTTGTGCTTTCCTACTGTCCACTCAATCTTGATCAATATTAATCTCTCTTGCTCTCTAATTACAACATTAGTTCCCTAAAGGCCTATCATAGTTATGGTCTTTTTAAAACAGATAAGTTTGCCATTAATAGTCTTTTACCTTTATGCTATTAAGCAGGCAAGCTTAACAGGGAATCCACTCTGACAGAGCCCTAGAGAAGCATTTAGGGGTGCTGCACAGACAATCTTTCAACAATGCTTTCAGGTAGAAAGTTAGGTGAAAGAAGTCCTTCAACTGAAGTTAATTTAACTATAACCTTGAGGTAAAGCCTTACTGAAGGAGTACATTAAGAAGAAATCTTTGCTTAAATTAATTCACCCTGAAAGCTCAGCAGAGACATGTTCACATTCATAACTAGTCATATCAAAGCAGAGAGGCTTTTGGTAGAAAGTAGTATTAATTAAATAAAAAAGAGCTCCAGAAATTTCTCAAACCTATAAAACTTTCAAAACCAATAAGGGAACAAATCAAAACACTTTTTATATTAACACATATGTTAATAAAAACTCCTTGTTCAGCAGACCCAGGTTCTTAAAGGATTATTTTTCCTACTATTTGTCTGTTCTCTCCCTCCATTCTTTTTGCTTTTTCCATATCCCTTAAATCGCTCACCTTCTCTCATTTCCTTTGTAACTCCCCTCCTGCATCAAGCTTCCTCATGTTAACCAATTCAGCTACCTCTCTTGTTCTAGCTACACAGGTACAGGATATTTGTTTAAGGTCAATAGTAAGGACTAATATGACATGAGATATGCAAATCACTAAATTAAAAAAGAAATTTCTCTGATCTTCAAGGCTGGGGAACTCATGCTTACCTTCATATGTATGATGTAAAATTACAGGGACACATATGAAATTAGGAATCTTTTCCACTGATGATTTCTCAACTTATTCTTGTATTTTTATACATCATTTTTAGTAAAGTCACAGTTTCTTTCACTTCAGGACTCATTTAGCTCCACCAAAGAATAATTGCAATAAATTGAGTAAAATTTGGAGTTAATCTCCTCAAATTGTAATACAACAAATATATACAACAATTACTGCAAGTACAATTAAATTTCAGTGCTGTGCTAGAATATCACTGAGGTGCATATTTAAACTTAAGAAGTAGTAAGCTTGAGAAAAAATGATTATACATTGTTCAGACATGGACTGAAAGCACCACTTCATACAGATGAAAGTGTATTGGTTTTTATTATTCATTTTTCTATATATGGACTATTTGCTTTGGTTGCTTTGTTAAAAAATAAGCTATGATTTGGGATATTTACAAAGTTTCCAGTAATGCTTATATAAACATTACGCATCTCTTAGGTACAGACTACTGAAGCTATTGTCTGACACGAAATAGATTTTATAAAATTTGCTCTCCACTGTAGGACTAGAGAATAAATTAATGTATTTAGCTTTCATTAGATTACAAACCAGATACCGAGATTACAATGCACAAAGGATTATTTTTACTCCCATAAAACTTAGACATTTAAATAGTGTTATACAAGATAATGCATTTAAGTCAATATAATCATTAGTAACAAATATTTTATTAAATAGATGTTTAGTTAGATTTTTTGGGGAATTAAAACAAACAAACAAAAAAACCCATTATATTCATTATTATCCATGGCTATTAAGATGACATTTTAACTAATGACCATTATACTAAGTGTATCTTTACTGTAGAAAACAAAGATCCTGTCTTTGAAATCTAAATTCCATTTTGTGCAGCTGTTTTGGGTTACATTACTTCCATGTAAATTTTCATTAATTTAACATTTACCTCACCTTCAAAATGTCATGTCTTAATTTCAGAGGCAATAGTGCTTTAAAACACCACAAATGTATGCTGAAAAGATCAGAAAATAGCATTAGTTCAGAATAAGCAGTAGCATAAAATCCATAATTCTACTACATGAACACATTAAGATTACACTTTGTAGCAAAGGCCAGGAAGTCATAAAAGCAAGAGAGGACTTGTCAAAATCTGAGCCAAAAACTGTTTGCTAACTAAAATTAACTTCAGTCAGAAATCTTGTACTAGGAAACATCACCATTACTATAAGTCCTCAAGGCACATAAGAAGGGAAGGAAACCTCAAGAAGCCAGACAAAAGGCAATGAACAATCAAAGCATGTATCTGGAATAACCACTTACATTTGTTCCTTTCCTCTAGTAAGAGCTTCTTCATATCTACAGTCACCATTTTTGCTCTCAAATAGGTTTTTCATTCTACTTATCTATCACTGTTTATTACCAACTACCTTCATCACAGAGCTTCGTGAGATACCAATTCTCAGATGGTACAACCAGGCCAACTCAAATACCACCGAATTTCTGTACTCTCAACAGAAATGGAGTATAAAATGTATAAATGTTTATAATTGTATAAAATGCAATAAAAATCCCAGCTTTTTCAATAGCTAACATCAAAAGAACATAA